>QFET01013867.1:0-50782 GCA_003316355.1 Tuber calosporum
GCGGACAGGATCCGGTCGGACGGACGGCGACGACGTATACGGTGTTACGAGGGGTGCTCTAATATTTCTTCTTTCTATGATTGTGAGCAACTGCACAAGGCGCCAGTGCTGTCGTCCGGGGCCAACGTCGGGGCCGGAGGTGGGTATTAGTCTGTGGAGTTTCAAGCCCAGAGCTCTTAAACTGCTCCTCTGGGCCCTTGTGGGAGTTATGTGCCTAACAGAAGCTTCTAGTACACTTGATTCTGAACAAGACACGGAAGCACTTTCTATAGAGAAGCAAGATAGTAATCCAATTCCACTTCCTGCTATTCGTACAACACAAAGTCTCAGACTTCCAACTCCCGCCTCTCATTCCTCCACCCTAGGCCGCAAACGAAGCATAACAATTCTCTCACCTGAAAGAATTTCGACAAGGACTACATGCTAGTTAAACAAGATATCAAGTGCTACTGCACTATCCAATACCCAATTAGGAGACCTCAATCTAGATGCCTCCAGCTCCGATGGAGCCTCCTTGCAAAACTCTGGAGACATTAACGATAATGAATTTGACCTTGATTTTCATTTTCCCAATTAACTTTCGTAATATTCTCTCTTAGTACTCAACTTTGGTGTTTTTGTTTGATCTTACTTACCTGTTTCCTTGAATCCTCTATATTCTCTAATCTTTTATGATTTCATTTTATGATAACCTTTCCAGTAATCTCTTCTCTTCAGAGTCGGATTTTGGGGGTGATGAGGGGAGGCAGTTGTTTCTATGAGAATTTGGTTTTTACCTACTGAAATTACCTTTAATGTAACAAATCCTACATTAAGCCATCCCCAGGAATTTCGCTTCTTTAACCATTTAGATAGCTTTAATCTATAGCATTAGGGCTTTCTACTTATCTATTTATTTATTTCATATTACCTTTTCAAGTCTCATGTATTGCGACCGTTCATTCCTACATCTACTTTGCCGTAGCCTCAACTGTACTGTAGCCTCCACCTACTAGTTCTGTTGCCTCGCTTAACCAGTACGGCAGCCTTGGCTAAAGGGCTTTTCGTTGTTGTTGTACCGTAATACCCATTTGCACCTCTAGTACATTTAACCAGCTGTACTTATAGGTGGTCCGTCCTTATTTGACAATCAGCATACTGTGGTAGGTAAATCTTCTGGTGATAGATATTGATGTCACTGAGTCAAGACCCATTGTGTAAAATGATTGTAGTTGAGATGTGTGTCTTGGCTTTTATAATTTTCTGAAATAACTGTGAATATCACTAGACTCTGATAACTAACTCTCCTCTTGAGAATAACTCAAAGGAGTAAATCTCTAGCTTAACGAAATTATGTTATATACATTTTAAAAATTTCGTTTATGTTTTGCTTTTAGGAATTTTGGCTTTTGCGTTTGTGCACTTACAACCCTGAGATATATCATGCCCGAGATACTGCTGTTACATCTATAAATGAAGACCCTCCTGGGCTACTGAGTCTTAACCAAGACTTTAGTGCCAACTTGTGTAGACTATAAGCAATTGATAATATAATAATCGGATAGGTATTCCTCTCCTGTCGAGATAATTGAGATATATTATTAAACATCAATTACACCGGTGAAACTTCCCTATCCTGGTGCTGTCTATACTCACAAAGATAATTCCTATAGAGTTACAAGACAATACCCTTGAGTAGAGAAGTGTGCTCATGTGTGATTTTGGTTGGATTCAGATCCTTCCCTTTTCTAATTCAATATCAATAACTGTGAACTGCACTCTACTCTGAGAAACCACTATTCTCTTGATATCAACCTGAATTCCTAAAGCCATAGCTGAAAACTAATTTAGTTTACTCCTTTGATTCTTTGGTCTTTGTCTTTTTCCTCTGTGAATTTTACTTTGACTTATTAGAGTAGTCATACTGATGCCAAGGTTGTGGCTTTGAGTCAGAAACTGGGGCACTCTAAAGAGTCCCAGACAGCACCACGGTCCTGTGTGGCACAACAGTTCTTTGTGGCTCAACCACCCTATGTGGCTCAATAAAACTTGCTTGGTTAATATAATTTTATGGCTTTCTATCAGTACCAGGCTTGATATAACTTGTGAGGAGAATATAATATTTTAATTTTACAATAATCTCTGCAACCTTGATTGTTGCTTAATCTCCTTGACTATCATTTTAGAGATTTTGTTTTTATAAGCTTAAAAATCTTCATCGGTTTCATTTGGGCCTTTTTCTCATCCAGGAAACATTTCTGCTCAGCCATATCCAACCTGGTTTTAGCACTTTGTACCTTGCCAAGCTTTTTCTCCGCTTTTTCTACCCCTGCATCTTCCCTCTGTTTAACCATCTGACATGCTTCAGATGTATAAAAGACACTACCTTTCTGTATCTGCCTTCTAGTTTGAGCTCTCTGCCTTACAACAACTGTTAGTATTCTGACTGGGTAGAACAAATACCTGTGCTGGTAGCATAATTGGTCATGATATTAATAGTATTGTGTATGTAGAACAAAAGACTTACAGTATGTTAAAACTCTGATTAAGCTACAAATTAACATAGTTTACATTGTTGTATTAATACCCAAATTTATGTCACTTCAGCAAGTTTTACCAAGTAATGAATGACCATTGAGCCACAAAGAACTGTTGAGCCACAAAGAACTGATGAACCACACAGGACCGTGGAGACATACAGGACCGTTGAGGTGTCAGGCAAACTTATGAGTGTCCCGGGTTGTGTGCCTGCGAGCATCCTGGGCTTGTGGCTCAAAGCCAGAACCTTGGTACAAGTAACCTTAGCATCCATGTTCCTTTTGTTGGCCTTCTATCCACTAGTTTATTTAAACCATAATATCAATACAATTTCCATAAAACAAATTAATATTAAATTACACCTTTAGTGCTTTTCCTCTGAATTTATTGGCTGAACTAAAATATCCAAAATCATTGACGCTAAGTATATATCTTCATCATAGATATCATCTTTAAATCAAATTATTGAAATAAACTCACCCTACCTCCAAAAAAGGTCTGACCCACCCTACCTCTTGTATACAAACTACAGTCACAATTCATCAGTTATTTTCTTAGTTATATTAAGGCAAGCACAACTGTCTACTACAATACAGTAACGTGCTAGCAAGTAAAGTATCAAAACAAATATTGTTACAACAGGGGAACCCAGTAGGAAAATGGACTCTTAGGTCGTGACAGTACTAAAGACTCAAAGTACAGTTCATGGAAGGTAAAGATAAAATAATAAAACAAGCGGTAAAACTTAATACCATTAAGCTGAGTCTTGACTAAATTCAAGTTGTTTTGAGAGGATCTTTGGTTATCAGAGTAGAGTGCCGATTGCTATTATATAAGTAGAATTATAAATGCCATCGTCATATATCCTGAATCCTACCATATATGAGTACCCATCTCCACTCATGGTTTATCAATGCCAGACTTCCTTAGGGTCACCTTCAGAAGTCTGCAGATCTCTCTCATCTTGAGAGTCCCCCAATGCTATTTGTTCCTAGAATGCATCTCATTTATGTCTCCAGCAGAGAAAAACCTTACTGATAGAAGTCTTGTTGGTGGCCTTCTATAATGTCTTCATGGGACTCATTATCTCAGTTAAGACTGAGTTGCCCTATGGGAATTGCGTCTATGCAAGGGTTGTAGTCAACCTGGTCTACATGCCAAATCAGCCACCATTCTTGCAACTACTCAGCTGGCCGGGTGAAAAGCACTACTTTGTTGATAAAATGGTTGCTACCTATAGTCTATAATTCATTAACCAGCTCAACTGTTATAAGAGGGAATCCCCTGCGAGACCTGTTACGTCTCTCAGTAATGGTATAGGTCCTAGGCTATAATCTGTTCTACAGAAGAGGATTATCCAAACCAAGTTCAGTTTGTCCCTGACTCTCAGATAATATTCCTAAGTGGTTCCTACACCTCCTATAGGGAAATTACCCACCTAGAGTAACCCTGCTAGGCCATCTGGTGTTTCTACTTACAACATAGTTGAGTCGACCATCGGCTAACTGTAAATATACTCTACAGACATGATTTCTCTACTAGACAGTGGCGACCTCTACAGTATTACAAGAGCACACTTATTGGCCTAGTTTTATTTTCCATTTAAATACTGTCACACTTTGCGACCTATTTCAATACCGGTTTACTAACATATTCTAAATCAAGCCCTGGTGGCTTGATACTTTTTCTCATTTCTTGTAATATTGAAGGTAGAGTAACTTCAGGTTCCCAAGCCTAAACATGATCCCTAAGGCAAGCTAACTTGATCGCTTCAGGGCCCGAATCCATTCCAGAGTCTGTATAATATATTTATGCATTATTGGATGGTCCTGTATTACCTTTGAATTGTTTACAATATATTTGACCATCATGGAACTGCACGTTATACAAAGTAGCATCCTGGATTGGCCCTATGCTGCTAACCAACTCTCCTTAGATTCTGCTTGTTATTCAATCTCACAAGTCACCCTATATAACATCCATAGTGGGTTACCCAGTGTAGCTCTGATTGGGGTTTACCCTGTCTAGCTCAGTTACCCTACTTGACTCTGCTAGATTATTACTCAGTCCAACGGGGTTACCCTACCAAACTAGGTACCTTGGTACTTTCTTATTTAATCTACCACGAGTATTTAATGTCACTTTTGCAGGCTCATGATACTACTACATTCAAGGCTACCTCAGGTCCACTGGGAGGGCCAACATTCAGTATGGTATACCAACTCATATGTAGGAGTATTAGACTACTCCTGTCTTCCACTAGTCTGTCCTCAGAGTTTCTTATGTCCAGTCTTCTGAGACCGCCTTTTTCAGCCTAGTGTAGTATCATAGCCAGTAGTCCTCAGATTTCGAGGGATTCTGATGATGAAACTTGACCAATATTGCAATTACCTTACTATGAAACATCGGAACAGTTCGCAGGAACTTTCTTCTGCACTGTATGCTTCCCAAGCTACCAAGTATTAGACAATCCGATGTAGGAACTTGCCTTCAGCACTTCCATACCAGCGGCTGTCAACCAATCCGATGTAGGAACTTGCCTTCAGCACTTCCATACCAGCGGCTGTCAACCAATCCACACACTATATAGCTAAGCTCCTATTCAGTAATGTCCAGTACAAGTACCCCCTCTGCTGCCCTACCTATTGGGTCCTCCTGGTACACCTCTAGGACTCCAATATTCAAGACGTCATGGATTGTTCAGGGGGCAGAGAGTTCACTCTGATAGGAACGTGTTCCTATCTTTCTCGCAATTACCAAAGTGCTAAACCTCTAGTAATTCCCCTTTTGATTAGGTCACATTGTGTGAATATTATTATACCAAACACAACACAGTCTTATTTTTTAGCTCTGCCACGGGTGATATCTTCCAGGGTGACATACTCAGGAGATGGCTGTCGCTTTTGGTCATGCCTTTCCTTTGTCTCTCATTGGCCCTCTGTAGTGTTTCTTGAATGTACTGCAAAGTGGTTTCACAGTTCATCACCACTAGCTTACTGTTGGAGTATATTCCTTGATGATAGGATAGGGCCCTATTCTAGCTTGTTCTGAGAACCAACCTATAGTTTCCCATAAAGCGCAATACCTTCTAAGACTCAGAGAGAAACATATTGTGTGCGTTTTCGACTAATGGTAACACCTTAGCCTAATTGTCTTGGGCATATCAATAATAGCATCATTACTACAGCTCCAGCGTCTCCTTTGCCCTTTCAGTTTGTCTATCAATATCACTCTGGAACGCAGTAACAAAATTGAATTTGACTTGGAGTGACTCCATGAGACTAATCCAAACCTGCAGGTGAATAAAGTATCACGGTTGGAAATATTATATTCTGCGAGCCCATGCAATCGCTATACTTCCTTAAGGAAAATAAGATCCAGTTCTTTAATCGGCACCTCCTTAGCTAACCGGTTTAAGTGATACATCTTTCAAAATCTATCAAGGATGACTCATATCTTTGTATACCCTATAGAGACCTATAAGGCTACAATAAAGTCTATGGATATTACGTTTCAGGACCTCATGGGAACTTTAACTGATTGTAGTAAGCCAAACTTCTAGTATGTTATTGTCATACTTTGTTGACAAGTATGACAGGTACGTACATATTCAATTACCTCATTTTCGATTTTGGGCCTTTAGAAATTTAATTTTAATTATGATATAGTCTGATATGTTTCCTAGTGTCCAGTGACGCATGACCCATGTTCTGCCTAGAAGATTATCCGCTTTAAGACCTCATTCTTAAGGAATTAAAGGCGGGTCATGTAGGTTTGGAGTGGCTTCTCTAGCTCAAATTGGTGGTCAACTGTTGTTCCCTTCTCTGCCACTACCCTGAGGACTGCAAGGTATGATTGGTCTTTTTCTGATAGTACTCCTATGCTTAAATTGGTATTTGCCTATTAGTTCAGTCGACACTCGTGGTAAAATGCCTTAGAGTTAAATGTCAGTATAATTTCCGCACAGTTGTGCAGCCTGTGATTCAAGACCTTGGTACTATTAAAGTACTCAGAAATCTTGTTATCCCTATATACCATGATTTGGTATACAAACAAACACAAAAGATAAACCGATTCCTTGAATACAGTAAGTGTTGCATCATCTCCTTCTTATTGACAATATAGTACACCTCCACGGACAATAAATTCCTCCTGATAGTGGATATCGGAAGCCACATTTTGTCATCACACAGTCGTGAGATCACTGCTCCCAATTCGAAATCTTCAGTTTCATTTTCCTACTCAGTTGGAGAAGAGTCAGCAAAGTAGGTCATTATTGGACGCGTAGTGAATTACTTGTTTAAATTATAGAATAACAGCAGACATGCAGCCGATAAGTCCCATTTTACATCCTTCTTAGTCAGATCTATCAACTGGTGTGCTATCGTGCTAACCCCATTTATGAATTGATAGTTGAAGTTTACAAAGCTCATGAAGGGTGGGATGTCAGTTACGTTCAGAGCAGTCTGCTACGCCTTGAACTCTTGATCCTTTCAAGTCTTGATAGATATCCGCTTCTCACTTATCTTATAGCCTAAAGTTCTACTTCCCTTGCATGCAAGGTAAACTTCTTTATGCTAATGCAAAAACCTCCGTTTCGCTGTTTTTCCATCACCAGACAGAGCAGTGAGACAGTTCTTGAATTCTCGCTGAGTATATCAGGATGTCATATATATTAGTGATATCTTCGGAATAAAGCATATCTCTGAATCCACAATTGATCATACTCTGGAAGGTAGATGGTGCATTACTTAGCCTAAATGACATCACTGTATACTCATACAGGCTATAATGACTAATACAAGCATTTATCCATGCCTCACCAAGAGCCATCCAGACGAGAAAAGAGCCCTGCTTCAGGTCCAGGTTGGTGAACACTGTAGCCTTTCTGAGCCTATCACAAACCTCATTCAGTAAGGCTAAGAGATACTTATTTTTTACAGTAATTTTATTGAGCCCTTTAAAATTGGTGCATAACTCAAGCGTACCATCAGGCCTTGGGACAAAGAGTAATGGAGCACCAGCAGGTAACATTGACTGCCTCCTATATCTTTGTTCCTCCATTTCACAGAGGAAGTAATATAAGACATCTAACTCGCGCTTGGAGAGAGGATATATTGGCCATGACAGTTGCTTAGTTCCAGGTTCGTGTTGTCTATTATGATTAAACTCCATATGCATAGGAAGCACAGTTATTTTATCTTCATTGGAAATATACACACAATCCTTGTATTCTTGGATTTGATTAATACTGATATGCTTTCCGTCTTCCCCAATATACACTGCTATTCCCAAATGATATACATGACTACAATCCTCTGCTAGGAGTTCTCAGCTTATGATAAACTCAATATGTCACTTATAGACTAGACAATTCATCAAGCAATACGCAGAGCACCACTGGAGCATACTTATATCACCATTAATATCAGGATTATAGTCTTTATACCTCGACATTAGGAGCTAGCTATCAACCTTTGTATCAGGCATATCCGCAAGCTCTACCCTAGTATCATTCACTTGGTCTCTGATCTTCATTTTAACGGTCCTGGTGTAATATTTCCAGGAACCTCCAATCGGGTTACCGCTAGTATCAGAGATTAGTGTTGGAAACCTGTGATATATACATAGTAGCTGAGCCTCCTTGACAGATGAACTACTGAACTATGCACCCATTGCACAACCGTCCAATAACAGTTGTTCTTCTCTAGTAGTCCTCAGTTTTGGAGAGTTTCTATGTAAAAGAAGTTTTATTTGTATGGACCATGTGTGGGGCTGTGGGCCGGATAGCATTTGCCTCTTAGAGGATCTTTCTATACTAAGAGGTTTTGTTTGCTTAGTCGTCTTAATGAATCTCACAATATAATAAATATAGATTGAGTGTCTACTATCATGCCAGCGAGACTTCGAGTATTCAACCCTCCTTAGGTAAACTTGCAAAAACTTTCAATTACTAATTAAGGCCTGCCTTATTGACGTACACAATATATAAAATTGAATGAAACTAGACTATCACTATCAGTCTTCTCCAAGTAAAGCAATGAACCTAGAGTATAAGAAATAAACCTTTGCGACCCCAATACAAGAGGAATACTCCAATGCAATCCTGCTCAGCATCCCTGAATCCGCTCTATTTTCCTTGTATGGAGGAGGGAAATCACTAAATCCAATTTCCCTTCCTTTCTGACCTTTACCTGCAGGCCTAATTGAGAGGAGTAGCAGTAAGCTTTGAGGTTTCTTTAGCGTTATTGAGATGGCTTACCTATTTACTACCATTGATATCAACCTCTGATATCAGAATTAATACACACAGCTTGGTAACCTTGACTCCACAAGAGGGGCCTCAATGTGTCAATGTTTGGGCAAAGTGGAGGTGCAATCCCTGCTTAGGAAGATGTTGGATTTCATGCTGGTTTGATGGACTGTACAAATATTTGGGGAACAGTACACTGTCACCAAAAGTGACCCTTAATCCCACAATGAGAACATTGTTGCAGCCAGTGGCATTTAACAGTCAGGCTTACTGGAATGTTCTTGTATTTTTCTTCCTACAGGGAGATTTTAACCCGTGTGGGGTTGGCCATCTTGTGTTGTATTTTGGGATTGCGATTCCCAGGACATCACTCCTTCTTCTGCTGTCGCTTATCCCAAGATAACATTTCATCACTTTCCATATTCCGAGTAGGTTTTACTTTGATAACAGTACATTTGAAAGATGCAACATGCTCCACATGGTGACCACAGTTGCGCAAAAGGTTATCGTACTTGATGTATGCTTCAGGATGTAGAGTCTTCCACCCCATAGTATCTGGCAAATCTGAGGTTATAGCAATGTGACCATTTTCCTTAATACTTATCACATCATAATGCAACTCACTAGCTAACTGAATGAGTTCATCGAAAACCCTATCCCCCTTTTTGGGTTTGATAACCAAACTGTACTATAGACAAGGAGTGTGATCCCACTCTTAGTAAGAACTGACAGTGGACACCTGACAGTCCTGGAAACCTGTCCACGTAGATAGCTCGTTGCTTCGGTTGTGGTAAGTCTGTCCCTGAGAGTACCTTTCTGACTGATATGCATATGGATAGTGTTATACTATTACTATACTGCCCCTTCTAAAAGCGTATTGATCAAGCTGACCTTATCAGTATCTGTAAACTGAAGGTGTTGATAGAAGTCAAACCTAATGTGGACATCTTGGATGAATTACAGTATGTCAAGGGGGGTCTCTACCGACCCCTTTAATCCCCAACCCTTCTGGAATCTTCTTCCAACTGTGGAATTTTTATTTGGACTTCCTCAAGGCGTCCTTCAAGGCATGACAGCACTCATCATAAGGTCACTTCTTAACTGCATTCCAGCATAGCCTTTGTCAGGCTGGATATCGGCTGAGATCTGGGAGGTAGAAAGTGGAGTAGTCTCTACTACTCTAGGAGTCAGAATTACTGTATTCCCCTACTTCGCCGACTTTTCCACCACCTGGTAGTTGCTTATCACCACATTCGCCGCTTTTTAGACCATGGAATCCCTTAGCTTTTTCATATCTTCTAAAATTATGTTTCGGACAAAGTTTAATGGCTTCCATGAAGGGGGACAGCTTGAATTGGAGAAGGTGGGGCAGATAGTTCTCTTGCTGCAAGAACCTTATCGACGCCTGTTTGAACTAATTGTTGGAAGCTGTGACAAGCTCCATTAACGCTATGGTCATCCGATCTACAGAAACAACAATGGGTCCTTATCAACTGCGGACCAGTGCATGAATGTTGTATCCCTTTCCTAGGGCCCTTTGTATATAGAGCCTCATGGTGCGAAACAAACCAATCATGTCTTCCCTCAATCCTAAGAGCAGGAGAAGGATCAGCCGCAGTCAACTTTGTCACCGCCACTGGAAATCCTGTCTTGTCAATAGTGCCAGTTGGCCTTGTGGGAGCCGCTGGTGATGTCTGATGGACAACATGTACTTGATTTTGTGGTATGGCCAGCAAGAGAATCGTTTCTGCCACCATCTACTGTTGTTCAGCTTCTAAAAGAATAATTGTAGTAGTAGGCACTGCCAGAAGGGGAGTAGCCACTATTGACATTTTAGTCTTTGCAGGTTATTTCTACTTCTTCACTCCCACAATCCATGATGATCTCAGTAGAATTCAGGAAGGGCTAGGATATCAGCTTGCTAGACTTGCTTTAACTGCATGACCAAACAGGGAACCCCATGACACACCAGGAGTTGCTCTAAGACCCAAAGCTTCACTTCTGTCTGGTGTCAAATACTCGTGCCAGCATACATCTACTATAACTTTTGCAAAATATAATGTAAAGATGAATGGGTCCACTACGGCCTAAGGGAAGGGGTGTAGCTTGCTCCATAATAACCTCATTTCCCTTGTGAAACTAACTCCTATCTTTACAGCCCACTTGAGAGCCTCTAAGAGGCCCTTCCGTACTTGCACTGTCATGACCTGCTGGCGGTCAGTAAGCTCTACCTTCCTCACCCAGTCTGTAGCCTTGTTGACCATATTCTTTTGAAAAGTAGACTTCCTAGTATTTGGCAAAGCATTCAAGTTGGGTCTGCACTTCCGTCAACCTTCGGCCTGTTTCATGTAATATGTATTACTATAAGACTTCATAAATAAATCATTCAAACGTATCTACTTCAGGGACTGACTCTGGTACCCCCAGATAAGGTTTGTCCGAGATGGAGGGTATGAGTGCCCTAGGATGGGGGACTTTCATCACCTGACATTCCTATAGCACCTCAATGGGTGCCATTTCGGTCAACTTAGGAACCGATTCACCCCTCAGGCCTCGAAGGTCTAGGATAACAATGTAGTCTATGAGAGGCCTGGCAGAGGTAGCTGTACTTTGTTGTGTGTGTGTAAAGGACAATTTGGACATAGTTGTTTCCATCCTGGTGGACTTGTTCCAGACAAGAATACCACAACTCGTAAATGCCACACAAGTGGTCATTAGGAGCAACAAAGCACAGGATAGTGTTATGTGAAGATCTTTCCAATAGACTGTAACAGGGGCACCCTGTTGGAAGATAGATCCTAAGGTTGTGACTGTACTAAAGACTCAAACTATACTGCATGGAAGGTTAAGATAAATTAAAGAAACAATGGGTAAAACTTAATATCGTTATGTTGTACCTACACTCAATTCTAGTACTTGCGGGAGAGATTGTTTGTTATCAGAGTGGAGGGCCGATCAGGTTAATTTAAGTACAATTATAAAGGTCATTAATACCCATCCCTGCTCCTATATAATTGAGCAAACTTCTCCATTCTGGGTGTCACAACAATGGACATCCTTGAGGTCAGCTTCAGAAGACTGCAGAATTTCAAGCATAAGGAGAGTCTACCAATCCAATTAGCTTTCTACAATTAACCTCAATTATGGCTGCAGCAGAGAAAAACCTTATAGCTCAAAATCTTGTCAGTGGCCTACTGTCAAGTCAATATGAGACACATTATCTCAGTTAAGACTTATTTGCCTTATGGCTATTCTATCTATGGAAGAGTTGTAGACAACCTAGTGTACTTGGCCAATCGGCAGCCATTGTTGCAACAACTTAGCTTCACCAGAGAGCGAAACTACTATATTGGCAAAATGCATACAATATATACCCAATTGTTCATTGGCCACCACAACTGTGATAAGACGCAATGCACTCAGAGTCCTGTAATATCTCTCAGTAATGCTATAGGTCCTATGCTATAAGCTGTTCTGCAGTAGAGGATTAACCAGATAAACTTGCATTTGTCTCCAACTATATGATGACCTTCCCGAGTGGCTCCCACAGCTCCCATATACAGATTAGGTACCTTGAGTAAACCATGGGGTCCATCTGGTGTAACTACTGACAAACTGCTTGGATTAGCCATCACCTATCCCAGTATATACCCCCGAGAAACGATGACTCCTCTGGACGGTGGAGACCTATAAGGTGTTACATGACCACCTCCAGCGGACCAGTTTTGCTATCCTTTTACCAACTGTCACACTTTGCCACCTATCTCTATTGCGGTTTACCACCACACAGGAAATCAAGCCCTAATAGCATTTCAGATTTGGAGCATTTTATGTAATGTTGAAGGTAGAGTAACTAGAGGTTCAAAAGACTCTATGTGATCCCTAATGTAGGGTAACTAGCTCTCATCAGAGCCCCAATCAATTGTGGAGTCCGCGTAATGTATATATATGTTATGAGATGGTCCCATATAACCTTTCAATTCTCACATTGGATTAAAGCATCATGGAATAGTTAGTTACACTAAGGTAGCATGCCCTATGGGCATATGCTACTTACCAACATTCCATGTATTCTTCTAGATATCTGGCCTACCCAAGTCACCCTTTCTAAATCTGGTAGTATATTATCTTACCTAACTCTTGCAGAGAGTTATCCTACCTAGATAGGTTACTCTACCTGACTCCGCCATAGGGTTACCCAGTCTAACTAGGTTACCCTACCCTAGGTGAGATTAGGGTTATCCTGTTTTAATCAGCTACCTTACTTAACTAGGTACCTAGGTACCTTGTTATTTGAAGAAACTCTAGTTTTCCAAGATACTTTTATAGGGCAATCATACGGTTTCTCGCCTGGCCCCTGTGTGGCCCCTGAATTAGCCGAAATTCGCTAAGCTATACCAACTGAGATGTAAGACTGTTACCGAGTAGATTTAACTAAAAGAAACCTCAACAGACAGTTTAAAGTCCAGAATTTCTGTTTGACATAGAAAGCTGATAGTCTTCACTGATTAGAAGGTACAAAAAAGGGGAAAGTGTGATATGTTACAACTAGGTCCAGTTACATGCAAAGAGTAGATTAGCTGTTCAAAGAGTGACTGATCTGTTACTTCACACTAGGGTAGGTATTATCTCCAAAACGGTTTGAGTGAGTATCCAACCTGCTGCAGCCCTAGAGAGATCCATAGTTGCCTTAGTCTACAAAGTTGTGGAACTTCCCCTACTACATCAACGGGTACAAGTAGAAACCCCTCTTAATTCTGATTGTAGTCAAGAATAACACTTGTGGTTTAAAGGCCAAATCTTAGCCCTTGATATGCAAAATAGGAATAATATAAGTAAGCGAATATTTGGATTATTAATTACTCTAATGGCTAGGGGATCTGCGCAGCTTAATTAGAGCAAGTCTAATTATAATTATAGTGATCACTTAACTAACTATAGCCCATAGCTGCTCAGTCAAGAGGCTATGAAGAAGGCTGTAAGGTGCTGAAGTCTCCATATAGACTCTCGAGGTAATAGCATTTAACTTGAGAAAAAACAATAGACAAGTATTATCTATAATGTCTCTCACAGAATCTGTATTAATAAAGGTATAGTTTCTATCTAGGATCATTACCCATTATATACAGGTAGTAGATTAAGCCTTATTAATAAGATCTCCAAGCTCTACTTCTATGAAATTGTAAACGATGTCTTCCCTCTTACAAATAGGAAATTTCTCTCTCATTCTAATATATAACTAGGATGATAGTAGTCAGTTAAAGTATGGTATCGAGGCCATTGTTGACATTGCCTGAGAAGTGGTTATAGTGGGTCTTTTACAGTTCTTTACTGCTATTGGACATGTAACATAAGCTTTATCAGTTGTAGAAATTGTATAGGGTGTAAGGACTACAACACCAGTTGCGATAGCTTACGTTACTTCAGCCTAGCCAATGGTTGTGCTTGAATGTAGACTGGAACGGTACAATTAACTGACCAAGTGCCAGGATATCCACATGGTTATTAATTGAAGAAAGGTACTGAGCTGGAGATGTATGTAGGGTAATACAACTGGGTCACTTAACCCTGATCCATAATTGAGTAGGGTAATCTACTGTGGCAGGTTAACCCTAAGCTAAAGGTGGGTAAGGTAACTACCTTAGTTAGTATAACACAGGACCTAGGTCAACCAGTGTAACTCAGTTAAACCTGGGTAACTTCCTACTGCAGTTAGACAGGGTAACTGCGTAAATTGGGTAACTTAGAGATCAGGTAAAATAAGGGGCTGTTTGGCAGACTGTGATTTGAAATAACAGAAATTTGAAAACATGTTTTGGAGATTTGATTTAGATCAGATTAGAAACTGTCCAATGAGTAGACTTATAAAAAGATTATGCAAGTATATTTTGCATGACATAATCCTCTTTCACCAGTTTTAATTGGTTGGTCCTAAATCTAATCTAAATCCAATCTAAATCTAAGCTCCAAAATGCGATTTCAAATTTCTGTTATTTCAAATCACAGTCTGCCAAACAGCCCCTAATCTATTATTATAATTATTATTTATCATTACACTTATGGAGCCAGTGGCTATAAAGTGGTAACTAACAAACATATATGGTGCCCCCCCTGCACCTGGTCATAATTCCCACTGTCTCCTAGATGATAGCGGCTGCAGTTCAGAGAACCCCTGTAATAAACACTAATGACCTCTAAACAAAGGAAATGTTCCAGTCCGCCCAAAGCGAAACAGTTTTAACGAGATACAAGTAGAAAACCCTAAATGGCCCTTTTACTCCACTCAGTTGCCACCTGGTTGGCTGTGACGTATGTTGTACATTCCTAGGAGGTAGCTAGGTGTGGTTTATTGCAATTCTTGCATTTGAGGGGGGTGTGGAGGCAGGCTTTGTATTTGGTAGAGTAATCTGATCTGCGTAAAGTATAGAGGTTGGAAGGGTCCTCGTAGGTGCAGATAGCACAGCAGGTAGTGCTGGTATACTGGGTAGGGTGGTGACCAAATGCTAGGCATCTGGAGCACTCGGTGTCAGGGCCAAAGGAAAGGTAGCATTGGACCTTAAACCTATTGCCAAAGAATGAGAGCCCTCTGTTGAAGGCCTTGCCTGTATTGTCTTTGCCGGATATAGTGATAACCATGGTGGATGCTGCTTTACCTGTGCCTTGGGTGTCAGTAGTGTGCCACCTGGATGGGCGGGGAAGGTGAATCTCAGTATTGAATTCCTTAATCACTGATTTGACTGTGTTGAAACAGTCAGGTATGGAGGGTACTGTGGTGGTGATGCCATGGATAATCACCTTATACCAGATTTCATCTTGTCTCAGGCCAATAAGGGCAGGTATTGTGGATCTCACTGTTTCCTCAATTGCTGTTCTATATTGATTGAGCACTTGAGTAGCCGTGAGGTTGTCCTTAGTAAGAAGAAGGACATGATGGTAGGGGGTAACCTCCATTATTGCAATAAGAGGCTTCTTAATTGCAGTGTTGAAAGGGTTGCGTATGGTAAGGGTATTGGTATCATCAGAGAGTGCTGTGCCATTTCTCTCAATGATAACCGTACTATGGCCTTTGGTCAAAACTGCTGATGGGCTAGTTTTGTTTGGTGTGGTAGTTGTAGGCCTTGGTAGCAGGTTTCTGGCTACTTTCTGGGCTCAGGTTTGTTGTGTTGGTTGTATAGAAAATAATTTGTTGTTGGCTAGGGTGGTATTGCTTTGTTATAGTTAGGCAAGAAGATGTGCAACTTGTGAAGTGAGGGCTAACACTAGGCATTTGAGGTATTTAGAGTCTTCAAAGTGTCTTTCTGTGACACGTCTCCAGTGGGCTTCTATGGCTGTAAAGGATTTCTGAAAGATACAGTATTTCATGCTCATGGGTTCAAGTTCTAAGCATAGAATGGTAATGTTTTCCAGAATTGCTTTCTCCTGGGCATGATCTGAATCAGGTGGGGGGGCGACAGTCAGAACAGGTAATGGTTATCCTCCTCCATCAGAATGTTATCTAGTGAGATTGTGTTTTGTGTGGCTGACTGGGTTGCATGGGGTATCCAGGGGGTTGGCTATGCTCCTAGCTTTCTCTCTAACAATGCGTAGTATTGGAGGTATTGGAGGATAGACTTTATTGATACATGTTTAGGGAAAACAAATAAATTAAGCTATTTTGTCAGTAAAAGTAGGCAAATGGAATGTGTGAACTAGTGAGATATCGTTTTTGACCAATGAGGTGGAAGCTTGGCGAAAAATTTGCTGTATTTTTTTCCTTTGCTGTGGTTGAAATGGCAACTGAGTCCTTGTAAAATAAGCTAAGTAGTATTAGAGCCACCAGGTATTAAACATCATTGTAAGCATCTAAATCAAAGTTACTAAGGCGTGTGTAAAAAAACGGAGATGCTATGCAAGTAGTTGCAGAGATGTTATTAGGGCTTACCTGGTCTTCTGGTGTGACATGGATGATAATGACTGTAGGTTACAGTTCCTTGTTCTTGAGATATACAAGGAGCTATCTTAAATACTCCTACTCTAACATTATACAAAACGTTAAACTATAGTGTAATTACTCCGAGGTGATTTAGGCTGTTTTAGCATTCAAATCAACATACTTCCTCCACAGCAGTTGCACTCTTAGTCATGGTAGTAAAGTATGATAGCTGATAAACTGCTAACACAACCATCAAGATCATGGTATTTTTTATTTTATTTAATATATATATTCTCAGTTAACGTACAGGAACCTGGATGCGGTGCTAGCTATGTCAAAAAGGAAACCTTAATCTTAAATGAACAAACAAAAGAAAAATCAAAATCCGATCTCACAGTCGAAACGGTGCCATGACTACTTCCTCAATAGAGGCTACTCAAACAAGGAAAGTAAATAACAAAATTCCAAACCAAGTAAGGAAATTCATAACAGTATGAGAGAATAACCGTCAGTAAAAGAGTGCGCCAAGTTGACCTCAGGTGAGGGTAACCTAGTGGCCAGCATAGAGGGGGAGAAGCCAGTTGCTGACTCCAGGATGTAGGCACGCAGGGTCTGTAGAAGGTCTACCGAGGACCAGATAGGGGAGCCAGGACCAAGACCGCCAATGCCAGAAAGGTGGTGGAGGCGGATAGAGGCCTTAGCTGGACATTGAACCATAGCGTGAACCATTGTGTCTGCATCCTCCTCACAGTAGGGGCAGAGGGGGATAGGATCGGGATCATCCCTGGAGGAGTGGGCAGACAGGTAGCTTTTGCCTGACCTCATTTGGTGTATTCTGCCAGCCGCAAACTTGTTAAGTCCCGTAAAGGTGTGAGGGGACAGGCGTGGGGCATATCGGTACTAGAGTGGAGGTGGAGCCTGTAGGGTCCAGCCATTCCAGGGAAGAGCCCTACAGGCTTTTTTGACGAAGGGATAGTTCCTAGTTGATGGTTCAGGGGGGAGGACAACTACGGGGAGCAGGTGTCAGGCGGCCATGGGGAAGGTCCCCACGGTGGGGATAATCAGGTGTAGGGTATGGCAGAGGGCATCGATTGGGAGAGGTCGTCTAGGTAGGTGTGGAGGTTTGTATTTGTCCCAAGGGAGAGGAATGTAGTTTTGTTTGAGCCCCCGCAGTGTCAGTTGCAGGCCCAGCCTGGTGTTGGAGTGGTCAGAGGTGGGAAAGGAGGGTAGTAACCTAGCAGCAGCAGGATTGGTGAGGGGAGAGGAGCAGGCAAGGCGAAGGGCAGCCATGCACCTCCTGTGTGGTAGGAGTCAGGAGAGTGGAGCCAAGCAGGCCTCACAGTTAAGTATCGATATGAGGGTGGAGGAGAAGCAGAAGGTGACCCAGCGGAGGACTCTGTTCTACAGCGTGGTCATTTGGTCTAGTGTTGCCTGAGTGAGTGAGAATAGGCCAGCCTCATACGTGAGGATTGGGAGAACCAGTCCAGCCACTAAGGAGTCTGCCATGTAGGAGGAGAGGCCTAGGCCTGGTGGGGAAAGTTGTTTGATAGTGGAGAATGCAGCTTGAGTGAACGCAATCCTCTTGATGAAGTGGGTGGTGGTTTCCATCATGGGAGTCAACCAGTACCCTAGCCAGTGTACTCATGAGGAAGGAGAGAAAAGGGACCCAGTTAACCCAATTGGGGAGGTGAAGATAGGGGAGCGGTCTTTGGGGCTGCGCCAGTAGATAAGGTCAGTCTTGTGGACTGAAAAGGAGACCTCCAGCTTGGCTGCCCTGTAGTTAAGTAAGGAAAACACCGGCTGAAGAACCTGAATATTCCTCCTGTAAGAAACAGAGGAAACAGTAACAGAAAAATCATCAACATAGGAAAAAATAACACCTTGGGGAATAGAAAAATGCACTCATGAAACATAAATCATAAATAAAAGGTGGGGAATAGGGGATTTTTTGGGGTCCCAACAGACACAGGAGAGAATGTTGTGGGTGTCCCTTGGAAAAGCAGGCAGCATTACCGATCGCAGAGGCAGGAGCGAACCCAAGAGGTCTTGTACCTGGGAATGCCTCTTGAGCGAAGGAGTTGAGTGAGTGAGGAGGCAAAGATTTTGTCAAAGCCTCCTTTGATGTCCAGAAAGAAGGAGGAGACATTCGTATTGGGGTATGAGCGAGAACGAACCTCTTAGGAGAGGGCGGTGCAGGTGTCGAAGGTGATGAGACCCGGAAGTGAGCCACATTAGTTTCGATCAATCAGGCCGACCCATTTGGCCATAGGGGCCAGACAACATGCCATTATCCTCTCCAGTAGCCTAAAGACAGTTTCTAGGAGAACAATGATGCGGAAGGAGTCAGGTGAGGAGTAGTCAGCTTTGCCTGGTTTAGGGAGGATGACCCCATTGGCTATCTTCAGGGGGAGCTGATGATAACCAAGTAATATGAGAGGGCCTAGAAGGTCGCGATGGATGGAGGGGTTGTTGGAGTGGACCCTCTTTCAGATTCCGTAAGGTATCTGGTCTGGCCCTGGGCCAGAGGTGTTGGAGGACTTCCAGAGTGTGTGAGAAATTTCCTCTGAGGGGAGGGGTGTAGCTTCGTGGTCGTAGTGTATGAAGGAGGGTGTAGGCAGTCGAGGCTTGGGGAGAAAAAAGTAAGGCAAGAATGAGGTGTCAATTTCACTTGAAGTGTCGGCGCCGGGGAAGGTAGGGAACCTTTCAGGCTGGCGAACCTTTCAGGCTGGAGACCAGAGGCAAGGCGTCTGGGCGTCTACACTGAATTGGTGTTGACTTTGGCCAAGAATTCCTTCCAATGGGACGACTTAGCCTTTTTTGATAGCTTTGAAGTATGGGTTGCGGTTCTGGTGGCAGATTGCCAGTGCATCGGGAGTGAGTTCATGGCTGTGAGCCCAGGAGGTACAGTAGAAGTCTTGCCTTAAGTGGGTTAATTCCTGATTCCCCCAAGGTTTGGCGTGAATGGACGGGCGTTTAGATGGTGTGTCGCTATTCAGCAGTCCTGTGAGGG
The DNA here is from genome assembly GCA_003316355.1 of Tuber calosporum. Taxonomy (NCBI): domain Eukaryota; kingdom Fungi; phylum Ascomycota; class Pezizomycetes; order Pezizales; family Tuberaceae; genus Tuber; species Tuber calosporum. Next base: position 19,693 of record QFET01013867.1, read on the forward strand.
TGTCCAGGTGCTTGATAAGCCATTCAGCTACTAAGGAGTCAGTAGGGTATGTCGGGGGAGGAGGGATCTTGTAGGCCTTGAGAAGGGGGGTGCGAGTGTCCCAGTCAGTCTTGGACCAGTGAGGTGATAGGAGGGCAGCTTTAAGAAGGGGGGTCGTGAAGTCTGTTATAAGGGGGGAGGTAGTCAGAGCCAATGGATTGGGCACTTGCATTCCATGTGCTAAAAAGGGGGAGAAGCTGATTATTCGTGAATGCAAGTTCAAGAACTGCAGGCTGTGAGCTATTATCAAAGGGGAACCGTGTGTAGACCCCAGGAGTGTTGAGCAGGTGAAAGCCTGACTCAGAGCTGAGTTCGAACTACATTGAGGATACTACATATTCGTTGGAGGAAACTAAACGTAAAAGATCACAGGAAGGGTGATGGATGTTGAAGTCGCCTACAATAAGTGTGGGGAAGGTATGGACTTTGAAGGAATCTTGGGGGGTGACAGTGCATATCATAGAAGAAGATCCATTAGTAGAGTATAGGTTGTATATTCTAAACCTGTGATGGTTACAGTGGAATAACCCAGAGGGGGAAAAAATGTCGACCGCCATCAAGTCAGGGCAATTGTAAATACAGGGAAGTAAGGAATAGCTCAGTAGGAGCTCCGTGAGGATATAGGTGGTAACCTTTGGAGGGCGCCAAGGACTGAGGAGGGGTTGGAGGCCTTGAAGCATGCGGAATTGGGAAGTTGGTTACGATATACAGGCGGGTCTTGAAGAAGAACCACCTATGGAGCAGAGGGACAAGTTATAAAACTATTTAAAAGGGAAAGAAACACATTCCAGCCTCGGAGGCGGTGGTGTTGAAACATGGAAAGTTGTTCACGGGAGGAGGGCTGTGAGGTCCGGTCGGGACCAGCCGAGGTGGTGTTAGATAGCACACTCATTAAGCAGATATGTTTGGGGAGGGAGGGGGAGAGGACGAGTAAGGACAGGCTGGGAGGGGGTTGTCTGTCCTTGGTCGAGGGTCCTTGAAGGGTCCAGCAGGCGGTGGAGCACATGGGGTGGTAGGGTCCATTTGTAGTGGGGGAGAAGGAGTTGAGGGGGCTTCTGGGGCTACGATAACGGAGGCGGCGTCCTCTCCTTCGTCCATGGTGTCCAAAGGGGAAAGAGGGGTTTGAGGGCGTGATGCAGAAGGCGTAGGGCGTGAGCTGCAGGTGCGGTCAGTCACCGTGTGGTGCCCACCACTGTTGGAGCACTAAAGGGGACTGCCAGGGCAGCAGGCGGCCACAAATATGAGGTGTCAACCTTGGCGGCATGTGGGGTTAGGGTACCAGGGAGAGGATCTGGGATGCGCTTTGGACAGAGGGGGCAAGTAGAGTAGGTAGCTTTGCTTGCCGGAGCCGGAAGTCCATAGTTCCAGCATTTACGGCACTGCATGAATCGGATAGTAGACTGTGGTCTTTGAACCCTGCGAGGGCAGGAGAAGAGGCAGATGGAAGACAAGAATCTAACATCGTAAGCTGGGGAGACAGTAACAACCACTGAGGGAGAATTTTTCTGGGCCTTTTTTTCTGGGTTGGGTAGAAGAACGCGGGCAGAAGAAACTACAACGTCGACTGCATTCCGGATGGATTCTGACTTGCCAGTGCAAGGTTCAACCTGGTCTGGGGGAGGTAGGCAAGAGGTCGGCCATGTATAGCAATTTTCACTTCTTTGAGTGCGTGGTTGAAGGGTCTCAAGGGATTGTCGCCAATAGGAAAAGCTTGGTTCAGCTTGAGAGCCTTGGTTTCATAGTAGGGGGAGTAGGCGGTAGCCTCTTTGAAAACATTGGAGCCGAGGAGGGTAAGGGAGCCTCTGCTATTGACTGTGGCTATGAAAGCGAGGGGGTGAGGGCAGTTGGCTTGCCTGAGCACAGAGGCAACCTGGTCAGCCGCAGTAGCAGCTATGTTAAGTGCGTCTTTATGTGGAAGAGGCAGGGTATGGGGGGAAATAAAGCGACGCTTAGCAACAGGCAATAGGGTAGGTCCTTTCTCAGGGCAACTACCGATATTGGACACCCTGACTTGTGCTGCCGTAGCGGGCTTTTTCCCCAAATTCTTCCTGTTAGCACTGGCCGGTAGGCCAGCCGCGACAGTAGCATAAGAGGCAGGATAGTGTGGTTTGATGTATTTGGGGTCCTGGTCACCACGGAGTTACTGGAAGGGCAGGGTATTTACGCTCATTGTGGGTCTGTGCTTCCCAGGAGTGTGGGAATATGATAGCATAAGCTTCAGGGTCACCATACCAATTCTTGGTCTTGGTGTCGTAATGGGGTGTATCAAGAGCGAACTGGAGTGTAGGGGGGAGTGGTGGGGCAGCCTAGGGGATGGGTTTCGGCCGCTTGGAACTTGCCGTCAAGGTCGAGTGGGGAGGAATCGGAGGGGGACCTGCATGGGTACTAGCAGCGGCAGTGACCCTGGCACACAGGTCTGTGACCGAGGCTTCTTGGTTAGCCAAGGGAAGGGTGGGGATGGAGGCGGGAGTGTGAGCATTTCAAGTATTGGTCTCTTTGAGGCATTTCAAGCAAGTACCGATTGCGCCAATACATATGATTAGCATGCAGAGGAGGGGGATGAGTATGGTCTAACCAACGGAGAGATCCCTGAGGTCATAGTCCCACAAGCGTGGAAATAAGGTCAGGATTAGTATCCATGGATGGCCTAAGCTCATTGTAGAGTTTCCTTAGGAGGAGATGATTAGGGTCAAGGAGACTGGGAGACTGTGATGCTGCAGAGGAGACTAGACCAGACACTTCAGCTGCTGCTGCAAGGGGGGCTGTAGAGCTGGGGCGACCGCCGTAGGGGTTGCTACGCTCGGAGGTATAGAAGTGAGGCCGAGAGTCCCTTCTGAGTTGTTAGTTATCCTTTTAGGGAATGAGTCATGGGAAGTGCGGGGTCTCTTATAGGTGAAGCCTATGCGAAAAGCGAAATTTGGTGTGTCGTGATGGTTGCCACACAAATCCCTGAGGTTTTGTACAGCTGAATGCTGTAATGTTTTTAACTGCAAGGAAAGAAGCAGGCCTGGAGCGTGATCAAGATCCAGGTAGTTCTATAACACTTTATATACAATCAGTATCCATCCAACCCGATTCAGACAGCAGAATTTCTATAGGGGTAGTTGATGGCTCTCCCACGTAAGTTGTTAGTATTGACACCAGCAGTTAGTCTGAAGGAGGTTTAGGTATACTATATCCCTATAGGAGCCATTGGAGTTATTCGGAATGGCCAGCATGAAGTCTGTGTCAAACAGACCTATATTCACATAGAGCTCTCCTAGTTAAACAATAATGGCCGATGGGTTATACCATGACTAAGACACATTACTGGACTCTAGAGATGTTCAGTCTTATTACAACAAAGGTTGTCTCCCAATGGTTGGCTATGGGTAGTACATATTAAGCATAGTTAATAGAAGCACTTAATTGCGAAGCTACAAAGTCCAAAGCATATCAGCCCAAAGGCCAAGTAGACCAAGTTGACTGCATTACTGGCACATATGAAAATGTTGTAGGGCTACTGAGGCTCAATAACTAGGAATGAGTGCAAGTCAGATTGCCTGTGGGCCACTGACAAGATTGCGACAATGAAGGTTGTTCTCTCCAGCAGACCTAGTTGAGATGTATTACACAAAGGTTTTGTGATTGACGGACTTCTCTTACCCCAGCTTAGGACATACCCTGTAGATAAATCCGCCAGTGTTATGTGCAAGATAATGTCATAATGGAGAAGAGCGGTCCCTAACGGTTTGACTAGGGAAGTGTGTACTTAGCTATATGATGGTAATTAACAAAATCCGGAGCGCACTCTATTCTGATAACAAGCTACTGTCTCCGGCAGATGTTGAATTGGGTAAAGCTCCACCTTCATGATGTTTGATTTTGCCACTTATTTCTATTAATTTTATCTTTGCCTCTAGTGAATATTTGTTATAGTGTGTAGCTTTGGTCGCCACTCTAGGATCCAACTTGTTATATTATGCCCATCTTACATAAAGTTGTAATATTGCATAGAGGAATGGGAGCCAAGGTGCTCCCAAGACTAAGGAGTAGTGGGAAACATGAAAGAGTCCTTCTATGACACAAACAAGCTATCTGATGGTGCTTGAGAGGAGGGGCAATACCTCTCAGTGGGAACGTTGTCCGTATTGTAGGTATTAATAGCCTTTTTTCTAATTATCATATACTAGCTTTATAATTCTCTAATGGATAGCAAAGTCTTAGAAGAGGGAAACAATAACCTGATTCTAACTTCCCAATTTAGAATAGAGCTATGACTTAAAAGGAATATTTGCAGTATTAGCTGCAACATGCGGAAGAGTTTGTTCAGGCATTAAGGAATTGTACTGATATATATGTGTTAGACTTAGAACTGGGTAAATTTATTATTAATAGGACTAAGGAGTACTCAGCTGTGATATGACGATACTGCAATGTAAGTATAGTTTGGAAGGAAGATTAGGCTTTTTCATTACCTTTCTCTTACAAGATGAGCAGGATGGACTAAGTTTATAATGAGTGCACTTATTTAAGACTATTACCATGAGTAAAACAATTTAAATAGAGAGAAAGAGATTTTGATGAATAAATATAACAGGATATAGCAAATAAAGAATGAAAATTTGAATAACACTAGTTCTTGCTCTAATAATGTACACGGTTCCTGTATATCTTTTGTGGTGAGTATATAAGATAAGCCAAAAAAAGTTGCTAATACAAAAGTGTAAATTAATAGAAATAGTTTATGTAAGTGAAGTGATCATCAAGCAATGATCATCAAGCAATACAGAAGCGACCTGAACAATATACTAAGTTAAACACGCTGCGCTAATAATTAAAGAATCTTTCCTCCTTTCCCTCTACTTAAAACTAAACATTCTATAAAGTTTCAGTCTTTCTTGATAAGATGCACTCTATACTTTTCAAAACTACCAAACTGCTTACCCAAGAACTGACAGCGGTAATCAGTCCTATGGTACATTATGTGAGTAACTCAATACTTTACAAAAAGGGTGTTATAGCTTTATATTGTTTCTACTTTAACTATATTTACTGTCTTACACCTTTACCGTTACGAATGCATATATGAAGTATCCGGTAATCTACTCCCAAGGATCATTAGAATGCCAATGGGACTCTGAAGATACTATTTGGCACAGCGGTGCAGTTTTGATGGATAGGTCTTAAATGGACAAGTAAAGGTATAGAAGTAATTGATTAAACATTCTAGTTGTAGTATTAAAGATGATAGTCCAGGCAGCCTTGAGAGTATGAATCCATACAGGATTGTACGCTCTTTAAATACAAAAGATCGTAGCTAGGAATGCTTAACACAAGCACAAACATCATGACCTACCAATATCCTAACAGAGGTAGCTTAACAAAGTAAATATATTCTGAAAGACAGGGTTAATAGTCACAGGATAGAGCTGACAAAACTCGTAATGGAATCCAAACAAGGAGGCACAAGCAATCACTAATAGTATTAAAATCCAAAAGGTATAGCATGAGGAGAGTGATACTCACATGTGTAGAAGCAAGGAGGAGGTAGTGATAAGTGAAACAAGGAGAGAATTACTATTTAGGAAGTTATAACCAAGTAGGAAAGGACAACTAAATTGTAGTGCTTATCGGGTATAAAACCAAAAGAGAAATAACCAACATCAAGTCAGTAGTAATTGTAGAAACATAGTAGGATTCCATTATATTCCCCTTGAAAGAAATAAAATAAGTAAAAAGATAAGTAATATAGTATAAGGCTTAATGACCAACCCGCCTTTGAAGCATTCTACTCAATTTCAACACATAGAACTTTATCAGTTATATATTTTCATCACTGGTATCAGGACCTTACATCTTCATAAGCTCAATAGTAGCGAAGACAATATCAGGAAGCAGATATCATGCCATCTCAGATTCATCCAGGGTGGCAAGTGTTGTGCTGGTCTTCGATTGTGAGTAGTATAAGTCTTGATGGAGTTTCTGAGGTCTGTCTGGCTTATGCACAGGTGAGATGTGGGCATAGTCAGGTTTCTGCAGTGTTCAGGAAGACAAAGTCATGTGATGGACTATTGAAGTCTGAAAGGAATAGATTCGTTGTAGGTAAGGAACCAGTAGGGTCTGAAAAGGGTGTTAGCAACTTCAAGGTTGTAGAGGGGTTCCCATGTTGTCTAAATTTCATCATAGCCTTTCCAAATGATCAGGTACTGCCGCTTTCAGGGATCCATGCAGTCTTGGAGTATCTGTGACATTTCGCAATACTCGTCTTCACTGGCATGGATAGGGATGGCTCTTTAAAAACAGGTTTAGAAGTTGATGGGAAGTCAGATCAGTGGGGTCTTAGGTAGATGCCAGGATGGCTGTGATTGATCCAAGGGTAGATTTTGGTCATCACTGCAGGAGTGTAAGCTTGTAGTTGTTGTGTCCATCAGGTTCTTCTCTCACTGAGAAAGGTCCTAACTAAGATCCAACTAATTCATTATATCATCCAATCTTATTGACATAGGGTGTTGAATTAAGGATAACTCCAGTTTTGTTAAGGATGATTAGCTGTCCATACTTTATTTTGTTTTCACAGGAGGTAGTTTGGCCTGCTCTGGCCTTCTTGTGTGCTTCTCTGACGAATTGCTGGTTTTTCATGATCTGGGACGCAATCACATCTGCAGCTGGTAGTCAAGTGGCAAGAACACGAACTCTAGACATGAGGTTTGGGAGTTGCAAAAGGTAATTTCTAAGGGGGGGAGTTCCGTGCTAGTGCCAGGAACTTCATTGATTGCAGTCAGGACATGAGGAAGATGGCGAATCTACTTGGTTTAATTAGGGTTAATATTGTTCCTAAAGCACTGGCAAACAGTTCTGATTCTTCCCTCAGTGTGTCCCTTTGTGTGATAATGGTAAGCTGTACCCATATTGGAATCACTATCGAAATTCGCCATCAGCAGTGTCCAAAAGAGGGAGGTAATCTGGTTGTCACTGTATGAAACTACGGAGGTAGAAAAACCATGAAAGGAAAAGACTTGCACAATGAGGGGATTTGTTGTTTCTATAGCTGTTTTATTATAGGGAAGTGGTATGAGTTAGGTAAAGCCACTGAATCAATCCTAAACAGCTATGATGAGTTCCAGTTTGGAATCTCTAAGGAATAGTGCATCAAAGGGAATTGCAAGAGACGAGAATGGCGTTCCAAGAACAGGGAGCGGGGTGACCTTTCCTTCAGGGACAGTGGTAGGTTGTTTGTTATAATGGCATAGGTGGAATCTGTGGACAAATTCTTTGAACTAGTCACTAATGGAGAGCCAATAGAAGTGTCTTGCAGTATATGCAAAACTTTTCAGCCAACCCATACTTGTGATTTGTTCACGGGTAATGCATCCAATTCCTCTTTTGATATTACCACCTTCATAGCCTGCTTCATGGTAGCCTTAAGGACAGACTCTACTGCTATCCTTCCCCTTTTCTGACAAGAACTCCATAATATAAGGGCCAGTCAGGATAGTGGATAGTCTTGGTGACAACATCAAGGAAAGGGTCATTCTGGGTAGCATTTCGAATACTATAGAACCACTTTCCTTTCTTGTAGTTGGTAAGCTGAAAAGCGTAAAGGTCAATCTATGAGGATAGCTGATCAAAGAAGCAATCCTGAATATCGACTGGTGCTCCAGGAGTAGGGAGATCTCATTGTTCTCGATTTCGAGTATTGCACTTTCTTTTCCCTCATCAATCAAGATATGAAAGACTGTATAGCTATCATCATTGAAGAGGGTTGTATGAACAGCCCAACAGTGTTCTCCTCTGCACTTGGGATAATGTGCGGAGAGAATATTTGAGGAATAGGAAGGAAGCAAAGATCCTTTAATATCACAGGATCTTGAGTGATAGTATCTGGTATTCTCTCCATTTATGTAGGATTTGCATTCGTCCCTGACAGAGGGAGTCCAGTGCATTGCTTTGTATTTATTACATTCAAGAAAAAGGTCCAGTTCATTAACGGAGCGTGAAGGAGGGACTGGGTTAGGCTGCCAGACACATTTTCAGTAAATGTGGTGCTGGTGATGATATGACTGGAGGAGGTTGCTGAAAGAGATTCTAATTGAGAGATATAATCAGTGATTCATTACCCGCAGGAAGTGATAGCATCTGAATGGAGTGGTTGGCCGATATTGCCTTGGATATTTGTAATTCTTGCTACAAGGCCTGACCGTCAGGCTTGAGCTCGCTTAAGAAGTACTTTTCTTTGAATGCCTCTTGAGGGTTGCTAAGGTAGGAGCAGGTTTCGCCTATTTCACAACCTGGAACCAGATTGGTTGTAAGCTTGACGGTATCAGCAACTCTGTCCATGGCTGGTTCAACAGAATCTGTTTAATCAACTCTCATCTCAGGTAATCGCAGGGTTTGTGCTGGAACAATTATGTGAATTCCACATAAAGTCATAATCTTAAGTAACAAGGCAAGAGGTTACTTGCTAGGTGTGAGCAGAAGAAGGCTCTTATGTATGAGCTATGTTGAGGTGGTGTCTTGATAAACTGTTCATGGCAGTAGAGCGAGTATTTATTAATTTGATCTTGCTAGGTTCTGCTAATATCTACTATTCTTCATCTGGGGTGTCTTCACAAATCGTGGATAGTCCATCTGCAAGGACATTCTGATTGCCAAGTCTGTGTAGGATATTGGAATCATAAGGCTACAGGAATATGCGCTATGTTGTCTGGCGATAAGGTAGGTGAGTATGATTAAGGAAAATGGATAGTGCTTTATTGTCAGACCCAACAGTGAACTTGGTGCCATGTAGAATCAGATGAAATGCTGGCAAGATATCCAGTATTGCCAAAAGTTCCAATTCATCTACAGTATGGTGCACCAGACTTGTTGCAAACTTTCTACTGATGAATACCACAGGGTGTGCTTTCTTAAGGAAAGGACCTTGGCCAACAGATTTTCTTGATCCAACCTTAGAGGCCTCAGTAATGAGGTTAATTTGATCTGGTAATGTCTCATATGGGATGGCTCGGAGAGGAATTGTAGCTTAGCCAAGGGCCGAACCTGTTTGAAGTCGTGCTCATTCAGGAGCTGCCACCTCTACCACCATGGATAAACTATATCTGGGAGTTGGACAGTAGTAGATGCACTGAGTGGGAGGAATTGTGCATGATATTTTACAATTCCTATAAAGGACTGAACTTCCTTTTTCACATTTGGTGTGGGCTAGTCTGGGATAGATCGAAGTTTCTCAGCCTTTGAATGAATACCTCTCTGATTTATAACATGTCCTAGGAGTGAGAGCTTTTTGATGAACAATTTGCACTTGGGTTGCAATGCTTTAATATAATGCTGCTGCAGTCTTCCAAACACTGATCTGATGTCTGAAATATAATCCTCTGTAGTTTCTGAGTAGACAGTAATGTCATTCACGTATGCTCAAACACACTGTCTATTGGATTCATCTAGGACAAATTCTATAACTCTCATCGCAGTTGTACTATTGTTGGCCTCTCCATGGAGCATTTCTTTGCATGCAATAGATCCTAAGGTTGTAATGATGGTATTGTATATCTCCTTGCAACAGAGAACTCGGATTTGCAAGTACCAAGTAGCTAGGTCCATGGTGGATCTGAACTTGGCTCTGGTAATAGTAGTGAGTATCATAGGTTGGTTGGGAATTGCTCCCTTGCCCAAGCTGGTAATATCGTTCCTGGGTACAAGTTCAGCAAGCAATCTGATTTTGCCATTGGGTTTCAACTTTATGAATATATTAACTCAGTTGTTTATCTTGCTAGGGTCAATAATTCCTTTTTATTTTCTGTCTATGATTAATACACTCTATGCTAGCATGATTTTGTCAGAGAAGGAGAAGTGTCTCCGGGTATAGTCCGAAATTGTATTATGTCTATGGATACCATACTTGATATCTCTCCAGGGTGGTAATCCCGCAGTTTTCTTACCAGGGAATACTGAAGGTAAGTAGGAAATAAAGGCAAGGCCATCTGATTCATTCTTGGTTAAAAATTGTTTTTAAGTTGCATCCTTGCAGGTCAAGGTGATTCCTTTATCAATGAAGGTGATAATACATTATCCACAATCTATTACAACATCGTGAGTGGTAAGCTCAGGTATTCCTAGTATGATATCATTGTTTTCTAGGGAACTGACAAGGGGTTACAAGATATGGCCAGTTTCCTTATCAATCTGTATAACAAGCTTAGCCACAACTTGGATAGCTACGTGTGATCCTTTAACTGCTATCTTCAGGTTAACTGTAGTTTCGAGTTCTCTAATTGGAATTTCGTGAGAAGTGACCACTCTCCTGATATCAAGTTATCTCCTGTGGTACTTGTATCATAGAGTGTCTTTGCTTTATAGCCAATGAATGTGATGAATGCGTCATGAGTTTGGGATTGAGTACCACTATAGCCTGTATAGTAGGTGGTAATAGTGATTGAATCCTACAGATGGGGATTGTCTTGCAGTATGTGGTATGCTCTTGTGCCAATCTGGGGTCTGCTGGATCAGCTATGGCCATTTTTCCTCTCTACAGGGTACGGGTATACTTCTTTTTCCCAAAGCAGTTATTGGAGAATGGTCTATATTTTTCCACAATGGTGACCGTCTTTGTATCATATAGGCTGATCGTTCTCAAGCTGGGATACTCTAGCATGCTAAGAGTTGTTGCTAGAGACTCTAGCTTGATTTCGCACTGTGCTGTTCTGGGTGTGCCTGTGTATTTGTTGGTAAACTGGATTACTGGTTGCATTTCCTTGATGATTTTGGTTTCTTTTGAGTCTTGAAGAGTAGGCAATTGTATCTCACTTTTCCGCTAGTTCCACCAGCTGGTTAAAGAAGGTATATATATTGATTTGTGGCTAAACTTCTTCCTTGAGCTTGATATCTATGGCATCTGGCAGTCTCTGGTTCCGTGATTACTCTGAAATTGTTTCAGGGAGGAGACTTTCACTCTTGATTTCAAGTCTCACTGTAGTATCAGTAATCTATGCTGTTTTTCTGCTATTAGCTTGTTGACTTTTAGCAACTATTCATAAATGGTATCAGTAGATATGTAAGGAAGGAAGTAGGGCTCAAATTTCTACCTGAGTCATGCGACTGAATGGTCTTTTTGGGCTGCTTCATATTAGGTAAATTTATGGAGGGCTTTTGCTTTGCAATAGGCTCTATAGTATTAATGGGCTTCATGGGCATTATCAGTTATGCCAACACTGGCCATTTATGAATGCAGTGCATTGAACCATGAATAATTGTCAATGAGTCTAGATCTTCTTCTTTTCCAGTGAAAGTATATGGTATAGGATATTTAGAACAATTATTTCCCTCTGCTGGTACTGACATACCGATTGGTGCACGGCTTAGATTACTTGATGGACTAGGTGGACTTGGTAAATCGTCTGGTGCAGGGCTTAGTTCTGTTGGTAGATATGGTGGCCTGGGTGGCAGCTGGGGGTACTGGTCCTTATGCCTCCTCTTGACCTCAATCTGATTCTGATTTTGAAGCTTTGTTCTTTCTTGCATTGGAATTCTTAGTGGAGCTGTTCTTGGACTTGTTCAAGGACTTGGGCTTGCTGTTAAGCTAGGGCTTAGTTTTGCCCCTCTTCTTCGTTACTTCTGCTATGCACTCAGGTTAGTTCCTAATGTTCTGGTGGTAGTGCAGGTGGGGGTACTAGTGTGTGACTGGATAGTACTGAGGTGACAGGTATCGATCCTCTAGTAAGTATCTTCTGGTAACTCTCTGAAGCGAAATAGTTTCTAGCTAGGGTGAGCTGGTCTTGCCTGGAGTATGCTCAAGGCCTTGATGGAATCAGGGAGGTGTACTAGTACTGCAGGGTCCAGAGGGGTGAACGGTGATATGTCCCTGCCCAAGATCAAAGGTATACTTGAGGCTAGGTCATAAAATGTAACATACTCTCGAGTATCTCAACAATCCCTTATGGACTCTGTATATACTATTAGGATATATGGAGACTGGTCCCTGGATGGTTGTTCAATAGACAAGATAAAGGATTTGGAACTAATAAAGTTACTGTTCAACTTGTAGTATTAAAGATGATAGTCTTATAAGCCTTGAGAATCTGAATCCTTTAGCCATTGTAGGCTCTTTCAATACAAAACATTGTAGCTAGGAAAACATACCAAACGGGCATACATCATATCCCACAAACATGCTAACATAGGCAGCTTAACAAGGTCACCAGATTCTGAAAAGCATGGTTCAAAGTATCAGCATCAAGCAAATAAAACAAGTAATGAAATTCAAACAAGGAGGAACTAGTGATCACTAATACTATACATATCTAGAAGATTTGGCAGTAGGATACTGATAACCAAATGGGAACAAGCAAGGAGGGGGTAGTGATAAGCGAAACAAGGAATCAATAACCCGTTAGGAAGTCTTAACCAAGTAGGAAAAGAAAACTAAATCGTAGTGCTTATCAGGTATAAACCCAAATGAGTAATAACCAACATGAAGATAATTGTATAGTAGAAACATACTAGGATTCCGTTACCAATCCTTTAAATTATCAAATGGTATTAGTGCCAGGCTCAGGTAATTTCCTCTGAGGTGGGTTCCTTTCCCTTCATTCTTTTCTGCTGTTAACTGAAAGTCTTTAGTTGTTATAGTACCTAGTAGTTGTACTATATCTTGTTCTTGGATTGGGAGTCCAGGATATTCTGTACAAGGTCCAACTAGGTTTACCACTATTATCCATTGTTCTACTAATTCGCATCATAGACCATCCAAGTTTAACTCTATGCCTTCTCTCAGTTTCTTAAGTTGCTGGACTACTATTCCATGTCACTCATTTATTCTACATATCCAATTCCACTCTCTGTAATTGAATTTTGTATTCAGGTCTTGAAGGACTTTTGAAATATTGTATTCAATTTTCTGAATACTTTGATCAATTGTTTTAGTTAGATGTTTTAGTTTATAAATTGTTACCAAAATTGAGTATTTAACTATCACTAGTCCAAATTGCTATCTATACTTCTCTGTTGTAAGATATGGAAAGATTCATATATTTCTATATCCTTAATACCTTCACCTCAGTCCATATTCTTCTCTAACAAATCTAGCAATAGAAGTCACTACTTGATGGCCTACGTTGAGATTGTGATCGCTATATAATACTTATTTGGCATCTCTTGTTAGATACCTAGAGGTGGTACAAAGTAAATATGAGGTTTAGGTAGAGGTTATTTTGCTAGTCGACAGATTCTTCGGTATTCTATGTATATTTTTGAAGTCATAACTGTACTTGACAAAACTATTTAACTGTGATTCAATCCAGTCTTGAGATGGAGCTAATCTCTCTATATATATTGTGTCTGATTTGTTTGCTTTTATTATTTAATTATCTCGTAAGGTATGTCACCAGAAGCCTATCTTCCAATCTAACTCTCTCCCGAAAAATGTAACACTTTTTCTCATAACTAAAAGTATAACACCTTTCAATAGTTTTATCCTACCTTGAATCTTGTACTAAAAAAATCCTGTATAACAGAAATTCCAGTGGCAACTCACATTTTATAATATATCACATATCATAATATGAGTGCAGTTTTGTTAGAATGTACACATTGGCTTATTTGGTTGTAGCCGGGAAAACAGGTTTGAAGGGTGGCAACCAGTGAAAATCAATCTTGAGATAAATAAATCTTTATTTTTCTCTTGTCTACAATAACTACTCCTCCTGAACGAAAAATAAAAGAAAATAAACTGCCTTGATTAAAATTTTATTTTAGATGCAGGCTATACCTCTATGAATTCAAATTGGGAAAAATATGCTATTTATATTAATTTTCAATTATATTTCTTCTTGGAGCCTAAAGGTCAATTAAACCTTTTTGTTTTTGGGAATTCATCCTCAATTGATTGATGATCAGGTAGTGGATCACATATCAGATAGCTTTGACCACTTTCTTCAAAACCTATAGCAGGAGTATAATTGTTGGTTGTCGTAGAACCAATATTCTTAAATAAGTGTTTATTGCTTTTGCTTGAAGTCAGGGTCTTAAAGGGTGCAGTAGTTCAGCCAGCAGCCACTGAAAATGCTAATGGCACATTAGGGCTCTCTTGTATTCTACATGTTTAGGCTGCTTTTGCGTAGTTGATTGTTTTTGAAGTTGGCTTGTATATTGCCAAGTTGAGCAAACCTCAGAATCAGTATAAAAGCCATACTTACTCCATATATCAAATCGGCTCTCTTCCATAATACCTATTAGGGGAAGTTCTCCTAGTACAGTATTGCAAATTTGAACTTCCTCAAGGTTACTCTTCCTAATATCAAATCTTTGTTACTCACTTAATGGTAATTCTTTAAATATGCCTTCAGTTCTTATTATTTTTTACTAAATCATAGCTGACAGCAGTCTGATTATAAGAAATTTGCTTAGTTATATCCTGTGGATCTAAGATGTTTCCTCATGCAACACTATTCAATGAACAAAGTATCTTGCTCTAAGAACTCACTACATAACAACAATGACTCATATTGACAAAAAACAAACTTCACCTGAGAGCCAGAGAGACCTAATATTTTTCTATGAGAAAAAACTACTTTTCAGATATTTTACATTTTCTTATATAAATCAAGCTACAGAGGTCATTGGAGGTTGCAAAATATTTGCTAGGCTATTTACAGTGTGCTCTAGAAGGCTATCTATCAGGCTATGCTAAAATAAATATTTTGTTGTTGGTGGCCAATGTGTAGGTTCTAACAAAACTACACTCAAATGAGTGTGGTTTTATTAGAAAATACACAGTGGCTTTTGTGGTTGTAGCTGCTAAAACAGGTTTGAAGGGTGCCAACCAGAGAAAATCAATCTTGAAATAAGTGCATTTTTCTTTTTCTCTACTCTATAATAATTACTCCTCCAAGAAAGAAAAACAAAAAGTTAAAGTACTTTCTTTAAAATTTTAATTTATATGCAGGTTATACCTCTATGAATTCAATTTTTGAAAAATACACTATTTATATTAATTTCCTATTATATTTAATCTTGGAGCCTAAAAGTCAGCCAAACCTTTTTGATTTTGAGAATTCTTCCTCAATTGATTAATGATCTGGTAGTTGGTCACTTATCTGATGACTTTGACCTCTTTCTTCAGAACCTGTAGCAAGAGTATTAATGTTAGTAGTCATAGAGCCAATATTCTTAAATAAGTGAATATTGCTTAACTTGAAGTCTGGGTCTTAAAGTGTGCAGTACTTTAGCCAGCAGCCACTGTAGATACTAACAGCACATGATAGCAACCTTTGATTCCTTAGCTTTTGGCTGCTTTGATATTGTTTATTGTTTTTGCAGTTGGCTTTGTATAGTACCCAGTTGAGCAGATTTCAGAGGGTGTATAAAAGCAATACTTACTCAATATATCAAATCGTCTTTCTCCCTCAATACCTATTAGTTCAAGCTCTTCAGCTACAGAATTCTAAATTTGAACTTCCTCAATGCCACTCTTCCTATTATCAAATCTAAGTTAGTTACTTAATAGTAATTCTTGAGCTAAGCCCTCTATTCTTATTATTTTTACTAAAATATAGCTACCTGGTGTCTTATCGTAAGAATTTGCCTTGTTATTTCAAGTGGATCTAAGGTGTTTCTCATACAATACAATTCAATGAAAAAACCATGCTTGCTTTAGAAGCTTACAACATAACAACTCTAACTCATATTGACCTAAAACAAAGTTTCACTGATAGCCTGGAAGTTCTAATATTTTTCAATAATAAAAAACCACTTTGTAGATATTTTACATTTTCATAGATAAATCAAGCTACAGATGTTGTTGGAGGGCGCAAATTATATTCTAAGCTATTTCTGGCAATGTTAAAATAAATGTATTGTTATTGGAGTCCAATGTGTAGGTTCTAACAAAACCACACTCATATTATATTCCTTTAAACTGAAATCTATTCTTACTTGAAATATCATATATAATTAAATTTGTTATTTTTTATTACAATGAATAAACAAATTTCTTTAAATATAAAGTGTCGACTATGAAATTTGTCTGTGTTAGGAATACCTATTAAATACATATATTTTGAAATCAATTGATCCATAAACAATATTCTGCCTATGGGCATGCATCATTCGCAATACCCTTGGATAATATTTCCAAATCCGTTGATTGGGTACTTGTGCTAAAGCAGTAGGAACAATGCAGACTAGGAAAGGAAATGTGTAGTAACAGTTTTCTCTAGTTTAGACTTTAGCACTTGCCCACAAATATTCTATATAATTCAGCTCGTATTGAAATGAGGCATAGAAGATAATCTAATCTCCTACAGCCTCTGTATTTTCTTGCAATTACCCTATTTGTATCTGGAAACCAGTTTGTGAAAAGAGTAGTTCCCACAGACAAACATTTGCATTATTGGCATAATTGCAAGCCAGATTTAGCTTTGTCTTACCTGCTGAATCACCCGGAATCGCACCTTGTGTTAAATATATCTAGTTTGTAGGATATCGACCACCTTCCTTCAAAACTAATTTTAATCCCTTCAGGCGCCTATCTGCTAGCATCACTTTTTTGATGACGAATTGTTGTAGGAATCCTTGCTTCACTTACCATCCATCTCTCATTGGCATTGTAACTTTTTCCACCAGGTGTGAGATTTATATTACTCAAATAATATGCATCCGAGGCATATATCTGGTTACTCTTTGCATTATTAAATCCAAATAATCGTTAGCAACATGGATACAGTTCTTCAAATGCTTGTATGGCTTTTTGGTAATTTGCTTTAATAGTAGGTCTCCAGTCCACACGGTATTCCCACCACATTTGAGAATTTCACTTACCTCATCACCTTGTAGCCATCCAACTAGAGTCTAGAAATCTGATACCTGCAACCCTTGTTTACAATCTTTTTTCGGAGGGGAGCATGAACATAATGTACCAAGATTCTCCTACGCCCATCATTCAACTTGAATTTACTTTCATCATGTGCTATAAAGACCACTGGTTTGAAACTATTTGGATACTCTTTGGGAATGACTGTGAGGTTTGCATCCCATACCATCATTGGTGGTTTTAATACTAGCATACAGGAAAGGAATATGGCAGTTCTATAGTGCTTGATCTCCTCCCATTCATAGCTATTCTTATTTAAACATTTTCCTTACTTTTCTCTATTTCAAACCAAGTTTTACCTACGAAGCACGAGTGCATGAGCTTGATAAAGCCCTATTAATTCTTCAGTGAATTACTGCAATTGAGACCATGGGAAGTTGCATGTGGTCTTAACTAATATCAGGAATATAATATATGGTCCAATATCTGTGATTGCTTTGGCAAGGCCAGTGGAGTCCATAACTATATTTCAAAATCAGTCTTTGGAACTAATATCAAGATAAATTGTAATAGTTTAATTGTCAAGATGGGTACCTTGTCCTAATTGAGACATATACTCTCTCATAGCCAGTACCATGTCCTCATCAGTAAGCCAGCCTATGATCTCTATATGACGACCATGTTTAGGAACTGGAAGTTTACCATATCGAATATAATTGACTTCTTGTTGCACAATATGGACTATAGCACTGGTTGACTACCCTCCTGCCTTTGCTACTAATAGAGTAAGCTCTTCCTTGTTTGCATCTTAATAATTTTGTCAGTTGGTTGTCTCTTCAGCTCTACAATCTTCTACTCCTTCTCTGCCTTCAGTTGCATATTAATGAAAGAATAAAGCTGTTCATTCTAATCTAATTAGAGACCCATTCCTCCTGCTGCAGGATTTGTTCCATTGGTCGTTATCTGTCACTTCAACTTTGGCAATGCTGACTTGAGAATCTCTTATCTAAAATGTTTGGCTACACCTGCTAGCTTTGGCTATTGCATGTATACTTCCTTTCTTGAATTGTGTTCATTGATCAATAGCCGCGGATCTGAAACCAGGTTCAGGATTGTTGAATCATCTTGGAGAGGAGGACTAGAGGTGGATTATGACTGTTCCTAAAATCTCTAGTAGAGCTTACAAGCATAAGATCTGCTAGACTCCTCTTGAATATTCCGAGCTGGATATTTATGATATCTTGCTAGCTGCTGTATCCTACAACGATATTCTTGAGTTTGCTCACATGATGGAAACTCTGATTAAAGTCCTACTACAAGAATTGGCTGAAGGTTATTTGGTACAGATAGCATTTCCGGCTATTGGCAAAATCGGTTATTTTGTATACTCGTTTGTCCCCATATCAGAGCATGGGCCGGCTAATTGATTTAGCTTTCTTCCTTTCACAAAACTAAGGAAACCCGTTCACAGATTGTCTCTCTGTGCTTCTTCTTTTTATCTTCTGCATTTCATGATTCATCCATGATTTCCTAATAGTTCTATATATTAGTAATTATATATCTATTCCTTCAGGTTTTTTTAATGATTCAGAGTAACCTTTGCAGTTAAGAGTCTCCACTTTTAAATGAGTTAAGCGAAATAGCATAAGAGATAGTAGTGGGAAAATATTCAAACAGAATTAACTAGAATGAATTCTATATATAAGAATATGATATTATTTCAGAGAATAATAAATTGTAAGAAAATAGAATGAACGATATTCTTAAACATAATTTATTACTCAAATCTTGAACTAGTTAAGATTTCCAGCATGTATGTCAAGTAGGGTAATAGTATTTTGGGGCTTTACACTTTTAGTTACAAGAAAAATTGCTACAATTGTTATAAGAAAGTTAATCTGGAGGATAGGCTTCCAAATCAATATATCGAATATATGTATCAGAATCTAGAGCTTGTAACCCTGCTTAGAAAAATTCAAGTTTCTGTATAAGATAATTTAAAATGGCTAGTTATTAGCCTGCAGGGTATCAAAGTCTTAAATGAATACAATATCTAATAACCTAAAATTGAAATCTCTGAATTCAAAGCTGAAAGAGTCTAGCTAATAATAAGGAGTGTCAGGTTGTTTATAATCTTCTAGTAATTGAACAACCTAGGGCTTGGTAGTCCAACATGGATTATTTATTCTAAAAACAGAAATCTCATAAGCTCAGGAAGTAGGGTATTTTCATACGAGGTAGTAAGGTCTGGATATGTTATTCCGATATTCAAGTAATCTAGGTACTTCTTAGTTGTTGAATAAGTTAAGGTTAGCAGATTGAATATGTGATATTGGTGTAAACCTCTGATTATCAATATAATAGTAACCTTAAATTATAGATGAATAACAATGTAGTATTACTGGATAGCTAACCTCACACTTCCAAGTGGACCAACTATCATATTCTTGTAAAGGGCAAAAACATGTTTGTATAGCTTAGTCATTAAGAATCTGAAAGGGTAAAGACTTATCGGTATACAAATGATTATTCCAGAGACGTTAATTTATTTTATCGTCTCTTATTAGTTCCTTTGTGATTTCTAAACTTGAGAGTGCTATTAACTGTTTATAGAGGTTCCCTACAACTTATATTAGTCATATTTAATAAGTGTCGCATTTACATCCACTGCGATCAAAGTATAAACAAGGTTTTTTCTAAAGATATCTACCTTACCCTGAGCCAGCATCCGCAGTAGTCTCTATTAATTTGTGAGCTTTTCGCATTACACTAGCATATACTCTTTAACTTATTTTCCACATTATAAACTATATTCACTAAGACACTATTCATTTACAAACAGCCTATCAAATATATAGTGATCAGACTCCAAGGTGAACTCTTTTTCATATATTTATTCACTTGTATATACATTCAGACTTTAGAGGATATAGTACTTATATTATATCCTATTAGGTCAGAGTCAATATGGATTTCTCAGTCTGAGCTGATCTGCTATCGACAGTAATTCTTGCTAGTATGTCTTGTAGTTGTAAAATGAGCTCCTGGCTCTATTTACTACCATATCTTTCACTGCTCTTAAACCTGATAGTATTTCCAATATGTATTATAGTAGAAGCTACCTACAACCTTGATCCAATTAGTATTGTAGTTACCTCCTATTACCATATTACTTAGCTCATATATCCTACTTTATAGTTTACATTCTGAGACCTCATTATACAGGATGGACTCAATCCTGTGATAATAGTTTCATATATTCACTCTATAATATAACTTAAACTCATATATTGTATATATAATGACAATTGTGCTAAACTTTCTGCCTTGTGATAATAAGCTACCTTTGGTAATGGCTCCTACATCCTCCTATCTATACAAAGCATTCTCCTAGTAAGTCTACTATCTAGTTTTTAGGTTACCATGTCCACTTCAACCCTTTTACACTTATTTTAAGTTCTTATATTCTTGTACTTGTACTTCTTTGATGACAGGAGTTATGTAGTGTATGGCTTTCTTCTAAGTTTCTCTT
The DNA here is from genome assembly GCA_003316355.1 of Tuber calosporum. NCBI lineage: Eukaryota > Fungi > Ascomycota > Pezizomycetes > Pezizales > Tuberaceae > Tuber > Tuber calosporum. The sequence continues at coordinate 40,050 of QFET01013867.1, forward strand.
ATCTATACTAGCACTTGTATGACTGTACAATTAAACTCTTACTTTCCCACATTAGTATAATTTTTTAGGCTAGTCTGCACTTGATTTCCTTATCCAGCTTTGCTATTCTTTGCTTAAACTACCATTAGTACTAGTAACAATACAACCACTATTCATTCTCAGCTTTGGGTTGTCTGTGTCTGGGTTGGCATATATTGTGCAAGGATCACGGCAAGAGTCATAATAGTATATCCTGATTGGAAGAACCTGTCCTTATTCAAATTAATGATGTTTTCATAATCAAATTCTTTTAAGCTAGCTCTCAGCAAACAAAGTTTATTACTGTTTCTGTAAGTTCTATTGAGCTCCTATCCGAACAAGAATCTTATTTATATCTTATTTTAGGTCTTGAAGCCGCTGGAAAGCCTTCTTTTTGTTCAACATCTACTTGTATTTCCTTGTCACCGGACACCATGTTACCCCTTAGAATTAAGTTTGCGGCTGTTTTCACTTTATGTCATACTTGTATCACTGATATGAGGTATCCAATAGTGTTACTTCTTGAAGATGGGTATTCTTGCATTTTACCCGGACTTGATCCAAGTGCAAATTTCACCTTTGAGGCATGAATACCCTGTTCCTCCGCCGGTACCATATATGGCACTGTGCTGCACCTGCCCCTGCCACTCTATCATTGTACTGTACTACCATACTTACACGAACTCCCAAGCCAAGTGAGAACACAGTTATCACAACATCCCCATCCTCATCACTAAACCAACGAACCAATTGTTCCAAACACCCCATCAAGCTTTAAAATTACTACTTAGCAAAATGATAAAATACACCATTCCCCCTCGTGTCACCACAATCTAGCTACCCAGCCACCACCTCGCGCCTTTTTTTTTTAAAAAAAATAAAGGAAAAACAAAGAGACTATGCACAAACCTACTATTTATCACGATGTGCTAATGATAATAATCAGCCATGTGGCCAACCGTTCACCGTCCGCCCTCGAGTTCACCTCACTCAACGTGGCCAAAAAGGAACGGAAAGGAAAGGAAATCCGAACCAGACCCGACCAGACCCGTAAAATGAAACGAAATGTGATGATGGAAAACGGATGAAAGAGACAAGCTAAAGTCAGAAGTAAAGTAAGGGGAGCCTAACAAGAACGAAAGAAGAAGCATTATCGTGCTCCCAGCCCAAGAAATACGGGTGACTGGTGAGCAACAATATTAAAGACTTTTATTGAAGGTTCAGGTTTGGGGCGATGAGAAGAGATACGTAAAAGTGTAATGGTGGGGTAACTATGTGAAAAGAAGGCAATCAAAAAAAAAAAGAGAGAAAGAAAGAAAGAAAGCGGGCATAAATTTTGGTTTACGTATCCTAGCTGACATAATCCGTTGTTGTTTCAAAACTGGGGTTTGCTTCCTTTCCCATGGGTACCGTTATCCATCCGATGTTGACCTTTATAAAAATATCGGGTTTTCCAAATTTTTTTCCAAATTTTTAATTTTTTCTCTCTTGCACTTCATTATTCCTACATGTGCCTTTATTATTTTATCGATGCTGTTTTCTTGTGTGTCGATTGAGAGTCGCATGATGGACAAAGGATATGCAGGTGGGGGTGGATCGCCTTATTCAACGACACAATCCGAAAGGTTGATAAGGAGTTGGGCAAGACACCTCTTTGTTGCTGCGTCATCACGAAGGACGGAGGAAAACGTTGCATCACGCAAGGGCTCTGGAAGGCACTGTCTGAGAGCTTCGCGAGCACGAGGGTTATCGCTCAAGCTATTTTTTTCAGTAAACCGACAATGGGGTCAGTAATTTGTGTAAAAGGTCAGAGAATCTTGTTTACTACTTGAATGGATAAAAAAAACAGACATACCGAAGAAAGCACCTAACCACATGCTTGAGTAACCTAACCGTCTGCTGGTCCACGAGCTGAGTGACCATGTTGCTCAAGACAGTTCCGACGGCATAGAAGCGCTCGTAAGTTTGGCAGATGTATGCTAGTCCCATGTCGTCTAGGAGGATCTTCTGCACAATGAATATTGCGACAGTCTTGGAAAGTTCTGACCCAGTCTCCATGATCCGAAGACACAAAGGAATAATTTCAGTTGACAAGAGAAAGTTAATAACATCGGAGGAATCATTTTTGACGAGGGCTCCGATAACACCTAGGGAGGTAAGACGCAAATACTCAAATGGCCTAGACTTAGACGTAGTGTTCAAGAATGGGTACAGAAAAAGCGGGATATGAGCTAAAAAGCTTTAGTTTAGCAAATTATCTCACCCTTCAAAACCTCGCCAAGTTGTACAAACCGTTCAAGAAGAGGCCCCTGGTTTCATTATGTGACGCAACACACTGAAGCAATGCCAGGGCATTGCACACGCGATTGGAGGCAGCAGCAGTAAGGCTGGATGGCATGAGTAGCGGATACACAGAGATGATCTCTTGCAACAAGGCCGTCATAACACCTATCACACATACGGAGCATCAGCAAACCTCGGTCCCTAGAGATCCTAGCCCGTCCCAAAGGTAGATATAAAGTCCAGATCATACCAACAGAGTGCCAAAGAATCAGCGCAAGATCGTCCACCTGCTCCCTTTTCTTGCTTAACTCTAACAAAGCAGTCTCTCTATTAGTACCCTGCATCAACTCAAGAATCCACCCATAAACCTTAGGATCTTCCTCGGCCCCAGCTCTAACACCCATCAAGGCCAACTGCGGATTCGGAGCGGGAGAAGACTGCGAAGGTGTCAACATAGGTCTACCAGGCATGCCAAACTGCGGCTGCTGTTGTTGGTGCTGCTGCTGCTGGGCCTGCTGCTGCTGGGCTGCATGATGCCAATTGTTCTGATCATGTTGCTGAAAGTGCTGATGATTTTGAAACATTTGCTGCTGCTGCGATTGCAGCATCTTGGAGTTGTAGTTGAACGCTGCCACGAGGAATGATTTTGAGGGGAGGAGTGCGATAGTTGCGGGTGTGTGGCTAGTAGAGACGGTGGTGGTGGCCTGTTGCGCAAGGTTGGAATGCGGGGTGAAAGATGGAGAGGAGTGGAGAATGTGGTTGAAGGGTACAGGTAGAGTATCTGTGCTGGTAGGTGTGGAAGTGGCAGAGAATCAGTGATGTCTCAGGCGAAAGAGAGGAGGGGAGGTAAGGCCGACAATGGGGAATGTCTGGGGGTGGGGGAATGAAGAAAGAAATGAAACCCCGTCAGGAGGGTATGTATTGTAATATACTAGCTTAGTGTCGAGACTTGGGCAAGAGTGAAGGGAAGGTAAGTTCTGACTGCACAAGCCCTAACAAAGCTATTGTTTTGAGGCTCTGCATCAGTCAAATAAAATATGATAAGGACGGTACGGGACTCAAGCAATTGCCAAGACCAATCTTTCCTGTCCCCAACTGCAACGATACTTGTCCAAGGCAGGTAATACCCGCAAAAAATGGATTGAAAAAAATATAATTATGTAATTTTATTATTATTACACAGTATTATAAACTCTTTCCATTTCGGGTCCTATCGACTATCTAAGCTCATTAACCTATTCTCCGGTCGTCCAGGTTCTTCCTACCCTTCCCTCTCATTTGCGGGTACTTCTTGCCTGGGACAGGTACTTGCACTAGACCCAGGAATAGGGAAGAAAAAAAAGAGGGGGTTTCCACAAATACGCGCACCGTCTTCCCGAGAGGAAACTAATCTGCGGGTACAATATTACTCCCGTACGTCTCCAGTACAAAGCTCATTAAAACACACATATTCTCTCACGAGACGATTTCCCGAATTGTGGTTCCCACGGGATTTTTCGCTGTATTGACGGAGCTACCGCCCATCCAGGCTTACGGGCTGCGTGAACCGATACTCCGGATGTGATCAAAAATCTGGACACTGAGGACGATGCAACCGAAAACCACCTAGAAGCAACTTTGACAACGGAACCCATAACCTCTTGGAAAGCCTTCGGAATCTTAGAAAGTTCCTGAGTAATTGAGACACTGCAAACAGGTCTATAGCCTCAGATTTTTGGTGAATTCCCTTGCTCGGGTGTTATATCATGCTTAGCAGTTTTTGAGGTACGATGGAGAGCATATGGAGAGTGGACATAAGCCATTACTTTGCAAAATGCTTTCCATAGTAAGGGTACAGGTAAAATAATATATATTGTTTTCTGTGAAGAGCCGTAGTTAAATTCCAATATAGATCAGATATTATATACAATATGATACTTGCAAGATTTAATTAACTTTTTCCTTTCACTATATACATTGGCATAGTATTACGACAGAGTGAATGTAGTACTGTTGGAATTGCCTTGGCTGTACTTACTTTCTTCTTTGAGAGAGTTGGAGAATATTCAGCAAACTTTGTGGAGAACAGAAATAGAAGATACAAGATTCTTGAATTGCTTACCTTTATATTATTAAAGTCACTACTCTATACCTTGATGGTCCCTTGTGTATTAGGGTTTTTTTTTTTTTTGGATTATCTTATATAATGACAAAGAACATAGGGGAACCTGTTTGGAGTGTTAGCTATAGCAAAAATATAACTTTAACCATAAATATGCAAAGAAAGGGAATAAGTGAACTAGATCTCCCATACTGATAACTATAGCAGGACTGTGTCTAGTAATGGTAACTACTTAAAACAGTATAGAGTGAAATGAAATTCAAGGAAATCATTACAGAGAGGGGAGGTGAGTGCAAGGAGAAAAAGTCACATCTCTATCTGACTCATGACTGAAGCAGGGGCAGGATCATATAGTAAAAACAGCAGGCAATAAAGGGAGGAACTCTGTATGGATAGTGTGGATGTAGGATGCCAGGCCCAGAGTATCGTTTAGCACTATCCATAGTGAGGACTAGAGGCTGATGTAAGTCAGCTAAGGATGGTAAAGTTAGGGCAGGTAGGCCTTAGTGAGACTGTAGAGTACGGAACGGTCAAAGGTCTCATCTCTAGTATACAAATAATGAGAATGATTGAGTAGTCAGTATTGCTCCATGAGAGGTGAACTAGGAGATATATCTTCCCAGAAGTCATTTCATAGATCATCCCCACTACCCAGCAGTGCATGACCAGGAGGACATTGTTAGGCACATGGGTAACTGATACTGGAATCCAGTACCGCATTTATACGAAAAATGCGTGAAATTCTAAGTCATACTGATTTGGCCCCGGCGTTCGCACCCTGCGACAAGATTGGCACTAAGTGCAGTTGCATGCTTACTTATAAAATCTATTCATTGAAGCACCTCTTGTAACCCAGATTACGTGGCGGCCGTCCTCCCTACCAGGTACTTTTCACAGTGTATGTAAGAGGGGCTCTCCTGCTAATCAACCCAGGTGGAACCTGACGATTATGTTAAGAATCCGCGGAGTTACACCTGTTTGAAGTAGGAAGACTAAATTAAGGATTCTGTAGTCCGGCCGGGAGAGAACAAGCGGGAAGTAGACTACTCTATTACTAAGGGAGAATGTGCTGATACCCCTATATGATGCCACTATGTTTAACAAACCAAATAGAAAAAGTTGATAACGAGAGGCAGTGATGACGAGAAGGTATTGGCCCGATCGTGAACAAAAGTAATTCTGAAAGTCAGCGGCAGAGCCAGATCTATCGGAACGGAGCAGATAAGGTTAACAACCAAGTTGGCCCCATGGTGTTTTAAGAGACTAATGGTACGTTCCAAACTGGAAGGACTAAGTCTCAAGTCCAGAGAGCAGGTCAGGCGTCTCCTACCAAAGGTGTGCAACCCTTTCGGTGAAAGAGGAGCTCTGACGGCACCATGAGCTGTGATGGGAAGAGAATCTTCTGAGTCAAATGGTGTCTGCACTAAGGTAGAATGCTTGGAAAGCACTGATTGGTATTTAGTTAGTATGAAAGGTAGATTTAGTCTGTGAAGACTCAGACGCGGGATATATATATCAAAGTTCCTCCCCAGCTTTAGCTATCATCAAGCAACAGAGAAGAGATCTTGTTAATATCATACGTTTTACTAGAAAATCTTTAGTACTCAATCAATCGAGCCTTGCTAAAGAAGTCTCGGTCTACGCAATTAAAATTTAGGCCGAATCCAATTCGCGGGTCCTTGGAACCGGCTACACCTAACAGTATATTGATATAACTCCTAGTTACCCAGACTCTCTACCTGACTTTTGGACATTTCTATATCATACATCAAGAATCACACAAGCTCATACCTGATTCCACCCGCCTTAATGAGCTTCTGCAAGAACCTCGCCAGTCAAATTACATCGCCTCATTCGAACAAATACTTGAAGACTCCACCCCCGAGATTCAATTCTATCAACCTCAGGAACCCTCTTAGTTCATAGATCCCCTACTTGTCCCTACAGAATGAGATTTCCAGGAAATCTACCAACCCTTTTACAGTCCAACCTTCCTGTACAAACCACTCCGTGACTACGACACTGAAGAAGAAGGAACCTCCAGTTCCTTCAGTATAATCCACTCCGCTTTGGCACCCTCTACCAGGGGATTGGGAAAGCATCCCAACTCCCTTTAAAACAATTTCCTCACGATAATTTACCGTAGATAAGGACAAGACCATGTCTGATATCGATGAAGTATCCGTTGTAGGAAGCGTCCATGTACCTGGACATTGCAGATCACCTTAGACACTCCGCCATCTCTGACAGGCTAGTAGAGTAACAAAGTCTGCCCACGGTACCCGGTGCAGTGCCCCTGGACCACCTGACACCTGATACCCGGCATTGGGAAAATTGGGAGAATGCACAGGAATAGCAATTGTCATTTGACGGAACATTGCGTGAATCAGTCTACAATTCTCATCTGGCCTGCAACGAACTGTCCAGTCAAGCGCAGGTTTAGCTAGACCAACCTCAGCATCATGCAAAGCGTATCGCACGGGGAAAACAAATCATGTGAGAAGAGTTAAAATAGGTCCATAATGGGTTGGAAATGCTGCTAGCAGAGACAATCACTTTGCAAACAGCAACTACTAAGAAGCAGGAGGCTAACTTATGAGCTCAAGACCTAAAGGGCTGCGTACCAAGAAGTAGTAAGTACTCAACTTCACACTAACATCGGTGCAACAGGGCAGGAATCTCCTGTCCGAGATTGCCAATTAGAGGAAGCTCTAGCCCGCCAAAGAGACGAACTTAACCAAAGGTAGGTTGCGGCACAGGAAGAACATAAGTGGACAAGACAGGAGTTAAGGGAACTCAACCAACGATTAGAACAAGAACACATTCAGAGAGACGCCAATTTTAAACGGCAGAATGCAGTGTCAGACAAAGAGAGTCATATGTTGGCCTCAATAAAGGAGGTGGTAATGCAACTACAAGTTGCTAGAAACCCTTCTAGTGTGTGGGAAACCGTATAATCACAACCAGTGCAAAATCCTGGGTTTGAAAAATGAACAACGGCTGATGGTAAATGTTAGACACATGGGTAAATAATACTGGAATCCAGTAGCGCATTCATACGGAAAATACGTGAAAATCTAAGTCATGTCCCTGAGGCCCTGACGGTTGCACCCTGCGACAAGATTGGCACCTTGCGCAGTTGCTCGCACACATACAAAACCGAGCCATTTTAGCACCTTTGGTAACCCCGTATATGTCGCTGTCGTCCATCCGACTTGATGGTGTTCACAGGATACGTAGGTGGGGCTCTCTGGCTATCCAACCCAGGTAGAAGTAGGCAATTCCGTTAAAAACCCGTGGAGTTACACCTGTTCGAAATCTAAAGACTAAAATGAGGATTTGGGTAGTCCAGGCGGAAAAGAACGATCAGTAAGTAGGCCACTCCACTCCTAAGCGAGAATGCACTGATGCACCTCTATGATGCCACTATGGTAAACAACCCAATTGGAATAAGTTGATAAGGAGAGGCAGTGATGACAAGAAGGTATTGTCCCGATCGTGAACACAAGTTATCCTGATGGCGAGCTGCAGAGCCAGAACAATCGGTATGGAGCAGATAAGGTCAACAACCAAGCTGTCACCTAGGTGTTCTAAGAGACTATTGGTACCTTGCAAACGGACAGAGTAAATCTGAATAGCAGAATGGAGGTTTGGCTTCTCCTACCAAGGGTGTGTAACACTTTCAGTTAAAGAGGAGCTCTGACTAGACCATTAGCTCCCAAGGAAAGAGAATCTTCTCGGTAAAATGGTGTTTGCACTAAGGTAGGAAGTGGGTAAAACACGGCTGTGTACTTAGATAGTAGGAAAGCTAAAGGTAGTCCGCGAATACTCAGACAGGGGATATAAATATTAAAGACCCTCCTGAGCTTGAGCCATCATCAAGCAACGGAAAAGAGATCTTATCAATATCATACGTTTTACTTGAAAATCTTTACGACTCCAGCAAACGAGCCATCTAGACAAGTTTCTGTCTACAAAATTATGATTTAGGCCAAGTCCAATTCATGTGCCCTTAGAATTGGCTACCCCTGACAGTATATTGATATTTCTCCTTGTTACCAAGGCTCTTTACATGACTACTGGACACCTCGAAGTCATACCTTTGGAATCACCAAAGCTCCTACCTGATTCCACCTTGCCCAACGAGCTTCTGGTTGAACCAGGTCCCCCAAATTACATCCTCTCTTTCAAAGTAATACTTGAAAACTCCCTCCTTGAGATTAAATTCTATATACCTCAGGTACCCTCCTGGTTCACTGATCCCTTACTTGTCCCTATGGAATCAGATTTCCAAGAAATCTATACACACTTTTATAGTACCACCTTCCTAAGGAAACCTTTCTGAGATTACGATACTGAAGAAGAAGGAACCTCTAGTACTTTGAGCCTTACCTCCCCCTCCTTCACTCCATCACTTTAGAGACTTGGCAAACATTCAGAGTCCCAATAAACTGTGATGGCATAACAATTAAGTTTAAACCCAGATAAAGATATGTTCGATATAGACGAAGTTTCACAGGTTGGAAGCGACCTGCCTCCTGGACGCTCTACATCACCTTTGGCACTCCGCCACCTCTCACAGCCAAGTGGGGTTAGAAAGTCGGTCCCCAGATTTCCAACAGGCACTTCCTGTCCCCCCAACGCCAGTCATTCAGCTATGGAAAGGTTAGCAGAAGGCATCGGCCAGGTAATGGGCTATTTCGACCGTACCCTCCTATAATCAATTGATATACAACACCTGGCCTACCGTGAACGATCTTGTCAAGCACAGGAGCAGGCAAACCAACTTCAGCACCATGCCCAACGGATAACCCGCGCGGAACAAATAATTAGGGAAGAGTTGAAACAAGTAAATTCAGAACTGGAAATGTCAGCAAATGAAACCCTAGCACCTCCAGAGGCAACCACTAAACGGTGGGAAGCAGAGTTGTGAGCGTAGGAAGAATGGGCTACACACCATAAAGCGGTGAGTACCCAACTTCACATTAATATTAGCGCAACAGGATAACAGTTGCTGCATCGAGACTGGTAGCTTGAACATGCATTAGCTAGGCAAACAGCATAACTCCTACAAACACAAGTAGCTGCACAAAAAGAAGACTAGAGTACCAGACTGGGGTTATGAGAGCTTTATCAGGGTCTCGAACAAGAGCGAATTGAGAATGAGGCCTAGGTGGGCAGATTGAATGCCACATCCAAGCAACTAAATTGAATTTTGACACGGATGAATAAACGTTTGGTGCAACTACAAGTTGCAAAGAACGCACCAAGTGTGTGGGAAACAGTTGCGTTACAGGTAGAGGAAAATCATGGATTAGAGAAACGTACCATTGCTGATGGAAGGGAAGAAATTCCTTTATCCCTGCCAGGGATAAAGGTAAAGGAAAGGACTGTGGAGAAGGAAATGAGAGAAGGGCAAAAAGCCCACCACCGCGTCAGTTAGCATAGGCCCGTGACCCTGGAGACGTTAACCCAGGCTGGGACAATAAGGCTATTCCTTCCAGATGCGGCGGGAACCATCTCGCCTACCTCGGCCAGGTCGAAAATTCGACAAAGAGGTAGACGCCTAGGTGGACCGACTAGGGCAAGCATTAGCCCAAACTAACAGGCGACAGGCTGATCCCACATTTAAATTTGACAAAAAACATATACATGATCTCCGAGTATGGTTAATAAATTGTAAGGATTACATTGAGAGAAACCCATGGCAATTGGAGGACAAAGAAGAACGCATAAAATATACGTTAGGGAGAAAGGAAGGAACCGAGGTAGTACCCTTTGCAATAACTTACTGAAAACAGATAACAGGCGACTACCATCCTCCGTCTCCTCTACACACCCGGCGATTGAAATCTCAACACCACGAGAAATCATCACCACTTTCGTTTCGACTCATCCTCACCCTTGGCCATGCCAGTCGGTGGGGATTTGTCTTAATGATTCCCTCCTCTCCGTGCTCATTGGGGTCTACCCCTTTGAGTCTCCTCTCTCCCCTTCTGCCATCTTTACTGATGGTTCCTCTCCTTTCCCCCCTTTTGTTTTTGCCTCGCTTAGCTTTTTGCTCTGCCTCGCTTAACATTTGCACGGTCGGGAATTCCCTCTGACCTCCCTATACGGCTGGGAGACAGGGTTGCAGTAGGAGGAAACATTCTACAGGCCTACAGTTGCTTTGGCACACTTATGGTCGATTCCTCCACTCTCACTTTGGTGAGAACTGCCTAGATGGCCACGCACACGATTCCGTTGGTCCTTGGGTCTACCCCTCCTCCATTCTCACCTCCTGACGGTTGATCGGCTGGCACCCTACTGCTCACCTAGCTGGCACCTTACT
>QFET01013875.1:0-15144 GCA_003316355.1 Tuber calosporum
AGATGGAGTAAGGGGGGGGGGAGCTGGTCTAGATGGGTAGTCCCGATCACGGGCAGAGTGATCCCCGTCACAGTTTGGGCAGCGAGGGGGGGGAGGTCAGGCGGCCGCTGAGCACGGCTTTGGTGTTACCCTGCTTGGTGCATGAGGGATTGGAGCATCTATGGTCGGCTCTCGTGTGCTGGAGAGAGCAGAATGGGCAGACTGGGTGGGGTTTTTGCATTGTGGTACCACATGACCAAAGGCCTAGCAGTTGTGGCATTGTGTGTAGGAAGAGGAGGAGAAGGCCCTTTCATATCGCCTGTTGGCTGAGAAAAGGGGGACATGTGGTAGGAGGGAGGAGGCATGCTCAGGAGTGGTAGTTTTGACTAGCAAGGAAGAGTGTTTGAGGTGGAAGGCCGTGTCCCTATTGAGGAACCTAGCAGACAGGATAGGAACACCGGTGGAGTAGAGGACCGAAGTCGTGAGGCGTGAGAAGAGGTTATCATCATTCTAGAGGAGGCATGCGGAGGGAACCGAGTGGATTGCAATCTGAACGGCTGTAGGAGCCGGGCGGAAGGGAAGCCAAGGGTTGTCGCCGACTGCGAAGGTCTGAGTGAGGCGCCTAGTGAGGGCCTCGAAGTATGGGGCGTACGAGAGGGCACGAACTTGGCCATCCAGGCCAGTTAGGGAGACAGAGCACCAGTCGTTGACCGAGGCCTTGAAACAATTGGGAAGGGCGGAGTTGGCATCGACGAGTACTGAGGCTACCAGGTCGGGAAAAAGGCCAGCGATGATAGCTGCATCAGGGCGGTGGGCAGGTGATGAGAGGGGGGCGAAGAAACGGCGAGCTGCAGTAGTGAGCTAGGGTGGAGGAGGTGGTGGTTGTGCTTGAGGGGAGGGGGAGCCAGAACTGGAGGAGGCCGTGGTGGCTTGGTTGGCAGGAGTAGCCGCAACTTTGGCTGCCGAGGGAGGACTAGTTGGGGACTTTCTCCTATTCCTTCTGCCTACCACAATCTGGGCATAGGAGGGGGCAGAGGTATCGCGGTCGCGGAACTGATCACCAGAGAAACCCTGGATAACCAGGGGGGTGCCTTCAGAGGCAGGGGCAGGAGGTGGGGGAGGAAGGGCAGTTTGGGGCGCCAGGCGCCTCTGGGTCATGCCAGGACGGGGAGGAATGGTAGGAGGAGTGGTGGTGGTGGCTGGGGGAGGTGCAAGAGTGACACGGTAGGCCAGGTCACAAAGCTCAGAACGGATTGAGGCCAGGCAGGGGACTGCAGGGTCAGCAGTTTGAGTGGAGTTGGGTAAGCCGCAACTGAGAAGGGCGACTGCTGAGCAGAAGGAGTCGAGCTGGGCGCCAAGGGCCGAGATTGCATGAAGCGCACCACAAAGGAGCAGGATCAAGGTAATCTAACCAGTGGAAAGGTCATCGAGGCCTGAGGGAGAGAGGGTAGGGACCTGAGCAGAGGAGAAGTTGATGACTTCCTTGGTTTCGTCAAGGAAGGAGGAGAGGAACCTGAGATGGGGCGGGATGTCCAATGTGGAGGAAGTGGCTGAGGGTGGTGCAGAGCCGAAGGCGAAGAGAGGGGGAGGAGGGGGACCGGCATGCGGCATGACCAGGCTTAGGGTACTCAAGGACCTAAGCGAGGAAAGGTTTGGTTGGGATCGTGGGAACCGAATACACTTTTGACGTGGTGGTGCAAAATGCAGGGGCAGGAAATTAGGGGAAGCGAAGTGTGTCCTAACTAGAGGTTGCTTTTTACTTTTTTTTTTTTTTTTTTTTTACTTCTCTTTTTTTTTTTATATATATATCATATATTCGTTGTTAAGGTACAAGAACTTGCATGCAGTGCTAGCTATGGCATAAACAAAACCTTAATTCCAAAAACCAAAAGCAAAAGAAACCAACGGGACATAAAGCTCCAACGGGAAAGGTAACTGTCCATACACCTCGTTCGGTAAACTCAAGAAAGTAAGAACCAACCAAGGTAATATACAGAAACCAAGCTATCAAGTGAAGAAAAACCACCAATGATCAAGAACTTAAAAACGAAAATAAAGTATGGGCAGGGGACCCTATTGGTGTTGGGGAGACCAAAGTAGGTGGCGATGAGGGCAGGGATAGCGACATGTCTGGATGGAAGCCGACCTGCGTCTCTTGTAAATAGGCGCCAGGTTGAGGAGGAGTGGTATAGAGGACCAGATGGGGTCGTCCGCGCCTATCCCAGGATACCAGGGAGGTGGCGTCTACGCGCGTCAGCGGTGGCCGTGCAGGAGAGTGTAGCGTGCCGTAAGTCTTCGTCGAAGTTCCAGCATCGTGGACCGAGGGTGGACTCCCCTACGGAGGCCCAGGAGGTATGAAGGGCTAGGTAGCTCTTGTGGGAACGCATTTGGTAAATGCGGCCCGCCATGAACTTGCCTAGGCCCGAGAAAGGGTGAGTGGACAGGGACGGTTTGTAGGGGTAGTAGTGTTGGCGAGGGCAGGGCCCTCCCCAGTCGTTGATGAGGATCTGGTTCGCCCGTCTCCTAAGCCCAGTATAGGCGGCGCGCATAGCTGGGAGCGGCGGAAGAGCAGGACAGAGAGGTGTGAGATCTGCACGTGGCAAGGGGGCGAAGGACAAAGATCCCAGAATGGGGAGGATAAGGTGGGCCATAGCATCCACTGGGAGGTGGTTGCAAACCGGCGGAGAGGAAGGGGCAGTTTTCCAATGGAGAGGATTGACATTGGGTTGTAGGCGCCATGTGATGTGACGCCACGAGTCTGGGGCGCAAGACTGCAGGAAGGAGGGAAAGTCCAGGGGTAGCCACCCTGCGGCAGGGTTGATAGTGGGTGGGGCACATGCCAGTCTTAGCGCAGCAAGCCTACGGCGATGGGTGCAGAGGAGGCCGATAGGAGGGAGGCAGCTCTCAAGATGAGAGGACTGAGAGTCTGGTGGAACGGAAGTAGTTGGTAACCCAATTCTGGATCTGGTGCCAGAAGACGTTTATGTGCCGCAGCATTCTGCGGGAGGGTATGAGGAGGTCAGGCCCATAGGTGATGATGGGGAGGAGGAGGGTGACAGCAAGGCGGTGGCAACGGTGTGGGGAGAGGCAGCCCCCGCTTGGGAAAGCCTGCATACAGTGGAGAAGGCACCCTGAGCGAGGGCAAGTCGTTTGGAGAAGTGAGTTGATGTGGAGAGGGATGGGGTGAGCCAGTAACCCAGCCACCTGAGTGAGCTGTGGGGATGGAATACCTGCCCATCAAAGTGTATGGGGATAATCCAAGGGGAGCCACGCTGGTTCTTAGTGCGCCAGTGAATGAGCTCCGTCTTGGGGACTGAGAAGGGGACATTGCGGGCTACTCCGCGACGCTTGATCCTGGAAAAGGCTACTTGAAGCAGCTGAACATTGCGGCAATAGGGAGAAGATAATACAGTCAATGCAAAGTCATCAACATAGGAAAGTATAAGGCCCCTAGGAAGGGAAAAGGGAAGAGAAGAAACATAAATAACAAAGAGCAAAGGAGATACAGGAGACCCCTAAGGGGTGCCAACAGAAACAGAAGAATAAGTTCCTGGGGAGCCCTGGAAGAGAAGACGACAGGTGCGGCCAGTGAGGAAGGACCGGACCCAGGAGATAAGGTAGTGGTTGACCTCCTTTTTCCTGATTACAGAGGACAGAAAGTCAGGATCCACATTGTCAAAACCCACCTGGATGTCAAGGAAGAGGGTTATAACATGTAGAGCTGTGCGGTCGAGGGTGCGTACTGTAAGGGCTAGGGTGATAACGGTGTCAAAACCCACTTTGATGTCAAGGAAGAGGGTTGAGACGCATATCGCTGGGCGGTAGAGGGTGCATACTGTATGGGCTAGGGTGGTAACGGCATCAAAGGAGGAAAGGCCTGCAAGGGAGCCATCTTGGTTAGGGCTGTGGAGGCGACAGGCCCTTGCGACGAGGGCGAGGCTGGAGGTGACAATTCTTTCAAGTACTTAGGAGATTGTCTCTAGAAGAACGATGACCCTAAAGGAGGCCGGACTCTCGTAGGACAGCTTTCCTGGCTTGTCCAGAACAACTCTGTTGGCCATTTTAAGGGAGGGAGGATGGAACTCATGTAGGAGTAGAGGGGAGAGGATGGAGACTAATAAGGAATGGGTGGTGCAGTGGACCACTTTCCATACCTCATAAGGACGGTATCAGGACACGGCGCAGAGGAGGTGGAGGAGGCCCTGATGGCGTCAGAGATCTCGTCTGAGGAGAGCTCAGGACCATCCGAGTAGAGGTGAAAGATGGAGGGGGCGCATGGGGAGGGGCGAGGTGGAAAGATGTGGCTGAGGAGAGCACTGTTAATAGACTCTGGAGTGTCGGACCCTGGGAGGGTTGGGACGCGGGTTGTGGGAGAACCTAGGGAAAGTTGCTTGGTGGCCCAGAGGGAGGAGGGAGTGGAGTTCAATAGGAGGGATGTCCAGTGGACCTTTTTTGCTCTTTTTATGGCTTTGAAGTAGCCAAGGCGGGCAAGCCTGGCACCAGATATGTCACTGGTCGAAGGGGTAGAGCGGGCTTTGCGAGCTGCACAGTAGTGTTCTTTCCTAAATGTAGAGAGAATGGGTGACCACCAGGGCTTGGCCCTGGGCGACTGAGGCGAGAGGGGTGTGTGGTTTCGGAGTAAGGAGAATATGCGACCGAAGTTTGTGTCGAACCATGAGGAGAGAGAAGCAGAGGTAGGGAGGCGGGGGGTGTCAGGGATGTTGAAATTTCTTATTCGTATTCATATGAATATTTCCTTGAACATATCGTATATTCTCTTACTTGGTTAGTGTTTTGGCAATACCTCTTACACCGCATACATTACTACAGCTAGGACATACTATGCGTTTATTTCTGTTATATTTCATTATTACGATAAGGATTCTTATGTATATTTCTTTATTTGGTATTCGGGTTATTTCGCTTGCTTATCACATATTTTAACGGTTATTGTTCCGTCCTTTATGTCTTATCATCCACAACGAAACCCCTCACACCACTTTAGATTTAGATAAACTTTTGGGATTTTCTTGGCAGGTTTTCAGGGTCAAATACGTTCTCACTTATGTTTTTCCTACTGACGTTACGGTAAAACACGTTTGTATTAATATTTTTCCCTTTTATATTCTTTTAGATAACGGGAGGGCGAACTCTTGTATATGTAGGGGCTACCGCCCACTTTTCTCGCTTAGAAGAATAAGGAACAGACTACCTACCAATCTGCCTTCATAAATCTACCTCTCCTCATCAAGGCGTGCCCGCAATACTCGCTTAGTATTGCGTTAGTATATTCTGATAGATATAAGATCGTGCCCATACACATTTGAACAAGGGACTGTGAGCTCCTCAAGCAGGGGCGACAGGGAGGCCCAGTCAGTCAGGGCCCAGTTGGGCCAGGGAGGTGGTTGTGAGTCCTTAGGATGCCTAAAGGAGAGCAGAATGGGCACATGATCTGAGCCAGACGAAGGGAGATGGGTGCTGCAGGAGGAGAAATATAGAAATAAACCCGGAGAACCAAAGAAAAGATCTAAAACTTAGGGGCTGCCACCACCGCCCAGAGGGAAGAGGGTGAAGACCACAGGGTTATTCAAGAGCTGGTAGCTAAGCTCAGATGCTGTTGAGAACTAAGGAAAGGAAACCGCTAACTCTGTAGGAGAGTGGGCCCGTAATGGGTCACAGGAGGGGTGGTGAATGTTAAAATCGCCTAGGGAGAGAATAGGAAATCCATCCAGGGGAAACAATTCAAGAGGAGAAATAGTACATAAGGAGGAGGCCCTCCCAGGGAGTGAATATGAGTTCAGTACCCGGAGGCGTGAAAAGGAAAAACCAAAAAGTTCGTCCATCAGGAAAAAATCATGGCCCATAGTGTCAGATCTCCCAAAGAAAATGGGAAGTATGACACTCATAGAATGTAGGGAGGAAGAGACATAACTAGCCCCACGTGGCTTTTTGGGGGAGGAGCAGGGAGGGGAGAAGGACTTGAAACCCGAAAAACTGGGGACAATACCTCGAAACACAGGGGGGTCCTGGATACAGACCCAGAAACAGGAAAGTAAAGTTCAACTCTGGAATTAAAAAAGGAAGAAAATACATCCCTGCTACCCAGGCAGGTGTGTTGGGCAAAGGGAGAGAAAGGACGAGGCCCTAGGGGCCTCATGCATGGCAGGGATAGTTGTGTAATCCATTACTGGGCAGAGCACATAGGATCACGGGGGGCAGGAGAAGGGCTGGCCGCCACCTGGGTGGGCGGGGCACCATGCCATAAGGAAGACCTGTATATTCCAGGGGCGAACTGGACAGGTCTCATGGGCCTGGGGGTGGTTAGGTCAATAGCAGGACCTAAAGGACCTGGAGGAGGTGTGGAGGGGCAGGAGGCGGTCGTAGAGCCAGGGGGAAGTCCTAACTACAGGTTGCCTAAAGGTCCTTATATAGGCACTCTTCCTCAACCCTAACCCTGCTGACTCATATTGAGTCATACTATGAAATCCATCAGCTGACTCCTATGAGTCAACTGCACAGCGTAACAAACCAATCAAAACTCTTAAAACAAGTCATGTTCCTTAAACTGGTCCTATGTGCGAAACTCATGACTCATAATATGAGTTATGTGCGAAAATCATTACATCATATGACTCACAAGTGTGAGTCATGTGCACGATCAACCAATCCCAATATAACAATAATTGCACTTGTGTGCATTATGTGAAACCCAATGACTACTAATGAGTCATAGTGTGAAATCTGACTGCCTTATGACTCATAACTATGAGTTATGTGAAATCCTGCCTTGCCTAGTCACCCATCGTGACAGACCTAAAACCCCTATAACATAGCTAACTTCCTCTCGCCGAAATTTAAATCAAATAAAAATAGAAACACTGTCATAAAATATTGACTCATTTGCCACCAAAGCCATATAGATTCTTCGGATCTTAGGCCTCATTCTCTTGTAAAAGGAAAATCATCCTTCCTTCCTATAATACCCAGAAAGTTACTCCTATTCTTGATTATAAAGGAAATGAACTCCTCTAGCCGGGCTTCTCTATATCCCCTCTTTCTCATAGGGCCCAACACAGGCCTATATCCAACATCTCTTCATCTTCTAAGCAAATGTTGACAATATCCCCCTTATACCTCATAAGTCATATAAGCTGTAGGGGACCAAATTATAAAACCCAAGTTGTTGTTTCTCATGTCCATACCCCTCATAACTCTGAATACAAACCACGGTTCCAGAGACCTTTCTTTCACGCATGATCTCATTCACATACAACCTCTTCCAGAGGCTCTACATCCCATTTGAGCTATTGCACTGTGCATTTCAACTTTCACTCTACCTCTGTAGTTGATCTGGTCTTCCCTCTTATACCAGAAATTATCCTATTCTTAACCTCTGCCTTATGACTCAATCATGTCTTCACATAGTCCAAACATGCCCTTGCCACTATTGATTTGAACATCCCTGTTCTAAATCAGCTTTCTACAAACCCTTTCTGACTTTCTACAGCCCAAATGCACCGTTTCTTGTATGGTTCTAGCTACCTCTAATCTTCACCAAGTCTGAAGCAATCGAGATGCAGTCTTGGCATGCAACGGTTGATTACGAGCACAAAATAGCCACTATATTACCCAACCCACCCACGCATGTTAAGGCTGTGTCCCTGTTGCTGTCGACTTGGTGAACGTTATAGACGGCCAGAACCATATCTCCTCAAACCCTCATATCCATTCGTCCCGACACCGCTGGGCAACACCTCCTTGTTGCCGAAAGGTTTCTCCACCGGGATAATCTCCATAGAGTAGTGCTTGTCAATGCGCTTTCTGGGGAAAGCTTGCGAGCCTCCCAGCGCCGGATCAGGCGAATTCCTGAACTCCCACAACCTCCGTCCAATCCCCCGGACCCCCATGCCCCCTGCTCTCGAACAAAGCTATACATCGGCAAGTCGTGGATATGTACGGAATTTACTACCGAATCCTTTGGTAGTATTGAAGTTTGTCGGATAGCGGAGCCACAACTGCCCGGGTCACACTGTAGCCGAAGTGGAAGTTTAAGTAGTAGCTGGATTCCAGAGACCACGGGGAACGAAAACAGTAGTGTTTTTGGAATTGAAATGGCAGAGGAGCCACCTAGGGCGCCGCAGATTGATGCAGGGCAGTTGGCTGCGCGGTTAAGGGAGGAATTGGGGGAGTTGAAAAAAACGGGGAGGAGAAAAGTGGCACCGGTGGTGGGGAGTGGTCAGGGTGGAGACGGAAGATTAATTGGGAGGGCAAGGGGGCCTGAAGGAGAAGTTGTTCTCTTGGAAATAGTGCGTGTATTTGTAGATTGTGGTTTTTTATTTATCTTCCAAAGGCGGCTTAGATTGGTCCATTGGCACTATGTCAATAGTGTCCACTGCGAAGGACAGAGCTTGGGGTAACGGTAATTGGGAGAGGGTTTTTCCCCTCCTGCTTCTGCACCGCCCCGGATATCATGGATTTTGGTGTATCATATTTTATTTTTCTACCATCGGGTTTATTAAAACATCTCTCTATGCCAAAGCAGAATTGTTATACATCAAGCGCTAATAGCTCAGTTGGGAGAGCGTCAGACTGAAGTTCTGCTTCAGTTATTCAAACTCGGGGTAATCTGAAGGTCACCCGTTCGATCCGGGTTTGGCGCATCTTTTTTATTTTCTGAGATCATCCGCTGAGCTAACGGGCGTTGGCTGGTGGTTTAGTAGTTTTGGGCTAACCGTGAAAAATTGGACATTAGTTCATGAATTATCACCCGTGATCCTAGAATCACACAATATTGGGATTTCGGGTATCACAGACTATTTACGCTTCGCAGGAAAGTAGTATCCTTCGGGATAAAGATACCATAAAGCATTCAATTTTTCGCACCTCAATTGAGATCCCGACATAGTTGTATCGAACACATTCCCAATATTCCCCCCAGGGCCAAGCGTGGCATCACCGGGAGACATTTGTTGATTTCGTCCATTCAGCGGCTGTATGAGCTGTCGTGGGGGGGGGAGTGGTTCGTGCTAGGTCTGGGGACGAGAGGAGGAGAAGGTGGTTTCGAGGGGTGCTAAGGTCTCAGCTGGTGCAATTGATCCCAACAGAGCAGGAGGTAAGGTCTCGGCCAGAACAGAAGTAGCAACAGTAGAAGTTGCAATAGCAGAGGCAGCAACAATGGAAGCAGCAAGATGCAGCAGTAGAAGGAGAAGAAACCGGCGCATACAAACCACCAACAAAGTCCACGCACCCCTCATAAGTCTGCCCCACTCTCCAAAGTTCCAACAAGAATTCCCGAATCAAGTATTCTACATCCACCCCATCAAAAGAGATATGGAATGTGTATTCAAGGAGGAAGTTTAAGGGTGGGTACGGCGGGTCAACTGTACACAACGTGCAGAAAAGAAAAAGAGTTGTTGCAACAGGAACCACAACCAACTACTCTTAAGTGAGTTCGGTAGGGTAACCATTAGGTGTCAATGACAAGGTAATTAATAAGAACCAAATATGATTGTAAAAAATATTAAAAAATACTAGAGATAAGAGAGTAATTAAATGTATTATTTTTTAAATAATAACTGCTATTGTTATTAGTCAAATGTATATAGTAAGGTGATATAAAATTCTCAGGATATTGTTTTTTTCAAAGAATAAAGAACTATAAAGGTTGTCAAATTATGAATTCAAGAGAGGGTAAATGATATAGATTAAGTGAGAGAATTTATTACAGGAAAAGATAATAGGAAAGAAGTATAAAAGGCAGGTTAAGTTTACTAGTAGAAATACAAGCTCCTACTCCACAATTTTCCTGACACCTCTTTTCGCTTTCCCTTTTGGAAAGGTGGGAAAGGGGGTAAACACCAAACAATAGTCTCACGATCCCCCTTGCTGAACTTTTGGGGCTTCATGGGCCTGGGGTATTTCGATGTGGAACTTTGGAAACAACCCATACCTGGTAGACAAACTGGCGAATTGCAGTCGGTATTGCACTGTCTCAGGCTCCTTTCTGTCCGGCCAGCCAGGTTTTACAATCTCAATGGGAGCTGGTTTGCCTGGGCCAGCACTGACCCAACGAAAACAATAGTTTTCCTGCACCATGAGCATGGGACAATAGTTGCTGGTTACTAAATATTGCTCTCTGATGAGCCGGGACTTTTGAAAATCAGAAGAGTTGTCAAGATCAAGGAGGTTTCCTTTATTTGGGTTTTCTTTTGTTTTGAGAGTTTACTACAGGTCACCTATGGGGGCCTGGACAGCGGTGAAGCAGATTTACGGTGAGGGTTTTCTTGTTGCTTGCAGCCGATGCTTTTTTGGACCAGTATTTTTACTTTTTGCTGTGGGTATGAGGGATTTTCTTGCAGTTCTTGGCAGCTTAGCTGGGTATGGGCAGCCATTTTGATGTCGGATGTGCAGTTGGTTCCATACCAGAGGAACTTGGGGCGGCTTGTTTTTCCTTAG
The DNA here is from genome assembly GCA_003316355.1 of Tuber calosporum. Lineage (NCBI taxonomy): Eukaryota > Fungi > Ascomycota > Pezizomycetes > Pezizales > Tuberaceae > Tuber > Tuber calosporum. The sequence continues at coordinate 10,435 of QFET01013875.1, forward strand.
GCCTGTGGGGTAGGTTTTTGACTGACATATCTCAGGATCAAATAGGGACTGTCCTGCAGGAGAGGTCCAGGGGGGGCACAAAGATGGTGTAGGTTGTGTTAAGGGTAGTTGATTCTAAGGGCAAGCGAATCGAACTAGGCTTAAATCTTTCTTCGTAAACGGAGATTGTCTAAGAAGGCTCGTAGGTACAGATTTTTGAGTAATAACGTATGATATTGATAAGATCTCTTCTTCGTTGCTTGATAATGGCTAAAGCTCAGGAGGCACTTCAATATTTATATCCCGCATCTGAGTGTTCGCGGACTACAACAGGTTTACATATAAACAGGTATTTTCTTCCAAACCTTCCTCTCTTAATCCAAGTGCGAGCCCGCTTTGACCCTGAAACTTTCTCTTCCCCCACACAGCTAATGGTATGATCAGAGCTCCCGGCTTCTCTGAGGGTGTGGACCCCCTTAGTCTGAGTTTTCAACCTTCTTTCGGCTGTCAAGATATGGCCGCCCTGTTTGGAATGTACCAATATCTTCTTAGAACTACAAGGGGCCAGCTTGGTTGTTGGCCGAATCTGCTTCGTGCCGTCTTATCCGGCTCTGCAGCTGGCTTTCAAGAGGACTAGTGTTCACGATCGGGCCAACACCTTCTCGTCTTCACTGCCTCTCCTTATCAACTTGTTCCGATAGGTTCATTGACCTTATAGGCATCCCGGGGGCGAAATCGTACTCACGGTGTGTATCGGAGTAGCCTACTTTAATCGCGAATTCATACCCATCTAGGACTAACCGGGCTCTCTTGACTTCATCTGGGTGTAACTCCATGAGTTCTTGACGGAATTGCTTTATTCCACTTCTCAGACGTAGCCAGAGAGGCCCTCTCATATACCCTGCGGACAGCATCCGGTCGGACGGACAGCGACGATGTATACGGGGTTACGAGATGTGTTCCAATTTCTCGTTTTTCTTAGTAAACGAGCAACTGCACAAGGTGCCAATGTCGACTCCCAGGGCGAACGCTGGGGCCGCAGAGGGGTAATTGCCTGTGGAGGTTCAGATTCATGCAGTTCCTTCTGAAAAGTCATGTAATCCTCTTGGGAGTCGTTTGTGCCTAACACGAGCTCCCTCCTCTGTGCGATTTCTCCCGAATCGCTTTTTCAAAGGTTACCCTCTCTTTAGGGATTCCCAAAAATAACAATAAAGAAAAATTAAATAAACAATTTTTAACCATAAAACTCCAACTTTTAACAATTTCCGAAATATATCCGTCCCTTCTTGAACCCGACTTGGTAAGGTAAAAAACCTAACGCGTTTACTTGGCCACGCTAGGAAAACCTTTTCCTTGTCATTCAACATCTGCCCTCTTTGGCATATCCGGATTCTCCCTATGAAACGCCTCCACCAATTCCTGCGCATGTTCTAAGTGGTCTGGTGGTTCCCAAGTATTTTCATCTTCGGAACAGCCAGTCCACTTCACAAAGTACCGTAGCTCACGCATCGGTTGGTTCCGACCTCCCACGCGCCAGGAATAAGAGATTATTTCAGTCTTCACGATTCTTTCGATTTCCCATTCAAAATCTGAATCGATTTCTTCTGGCTCGCGGGGAGGTTGTTCCCTTGCTGGTCGATTGGATGTTCGATAGGGTTCCAACAATGATACATGAAATATTGGATGGATCTTCCATCTTGTTGATATTTCTAGTTTGTAGGCACGTTCACCTCTTTTTTCCAATACCTTAAATGGGCCATACAGCTTTGGGCTAAGCTTCTTCGAGGTTCGTTTGGTCCGAATGTTCTTTGCATTTAACATGACCAGGTCTCCGACCTTGATGTCTGGTTGCTGCTTAGCCTTGCGGTCATAATATTTGCTCATATTTTCCCGCGTTTGTTCCAACGCTTCTCTGGCCTGTTGGTGTATTGTTTGCATCCAGTGTGCATATAGCTGGGCGCCTGGATTTTGGGCTTCACGTTCCTTCATCCATTCTGTTTGTGGGTGGAATCCATAGTTTGCGTAGAAGGGTGACATGCCATGTGCATTCGTTACCGAATTGTTGTAGGCATGCTCGGCTAGTCGTAATAGCTGGTACCAGTCCGTTTGGTCGTAATTAACAAAGTTTCTGAGGTATCCTTCGAGCACTTGGTTGTTCCTCTCTGTTTGTCCATCAGTTTGCGGGTGGTACGCAGTTGACATCTTTCGTTTTATCCCTAAGGTTTTGCATAGGGATTCCCAGAATTCCCCTGAAAACTTTGCATCCATGTCGGATATAATTTCCGCTGGGAGTCCATGTAGCTTCCAGACTTCCCTCAAAAATACGTTTGCAACTTCCTTGGCAGTTGCATTACCTTCCAGACCTATGAAGTGAGCCATCTTTGTAAACCTATCCACGACTACCATAATTTGTGTTCTTCCTTGTGATTCTGGTAGTTGTGTTATGAAGTCGGTTGATATAGATGACCAGGCTGCGAATGGAACTTCTAGAGGTTGCAGCAGACCGAACCGCGCATGTCGTGGAGATTTATTATGTTGACATTCGTCACATGACCGTACGTAGTCAGGAATATATAAGCGATTCTTATAGTATATCAGTCCTTCCGTTACTGCCCAGTTACTTGGTAATGGTTTGCCCTCCTCAGTTAATGTTTCCAATTCTCGCTTGCGTTCGTGCCAGTCTTCATCATTCCTGCCTGCCTCTTTAATGGTTTTTAATAATGTCTGGTCATATTTCCTAATATCAACCTTTGACATTATAGCGTTAGACATTAGGAGTATCCCTTTGCCTTGTCTTGCTTGATGGTCTGTTTCATCAAGAAACTCATTGTCGGCCTGGTCCGCTTGCAAGTATGCAACCACTACCTGGGTCTTTGCCGCCACTGATCGTCTGGGTGATACATCCGTGCATCCAAATCCCCCATTGCCGCTTGCAGTATCTGCTAGTCCATCCACTTGCATCGCTTCCGCCATGTGTATGTTCTCAATGATCATTTGTGCCATTCGGTCCCCTTTGCGAACCTGGCAATCTTGGTTTCCATGGTTCATTAAGATGACCTTGACTTCTCCGGTGTAATCAGCGTCGATTACTCCTCCGCCAATACTGATCCCAAATTTGGCGGCCATTCCACTGCGTGGTGCCAACCGGGCATATGTTCCTTTTGGTAATCCAACGGAAATTCCCGTTTCCACCAACCTTTGCCCTTTGGCCGGAATTATAAAGTCCTCTAGTACGTACAGGTCGTGTCCGGCTGCTAGTCGGGACCCTTTTGTAGGCATTCGTGCATTTGGAGAGAGCAATTTTATTCGCAAGAAATCAGTCGACTCTGTGCCAATTATTATTTCCTCACGTTCTGGCTGATTTAAATGCACCAGTGTGATTTGGAAGTGAGAAGGCTTGAGTATTGACTGTTCGCTATGCGCAGTTCCCTCCTCTGGACGGTACTCCGGCCGTCGGCTTAGTGCATCTGGCTTTCCGCCTCGCTTTCCCAGTCAGTAGACAATCTTGATATTGTAGTTCGCTAGTTGCTAAGCCCATCGTATTTGCCGTGGATTCCATACCTTAGTTGTAAGGAAGTTCTGTAGATTCTGGTGATCAGTGTACACAGTTACTGGTTTTTCTGTACCGACCAGGTACTGTTTCCATTCCTTAAATGCTTCCAGAATCGCCAATAGGTCCTTATCATGGATCTCATAATTTCGCTCTGCTGGGCTCAGCTTCCGTGAATAGAAAACCACCGGATATAGCTTTTTGTCTTTAAACTGTGAGAGGACACATCCTAGCGCAAAATCGCTAGCATCTGTTTCCACAATTGTTTCTCAGTCAGGGTAGAAATGACAGAGTATAGGGGTAGAGATGAATCTTTTCTTAAGTTCTTCAAATGCCGTATCTTGTTCTGGCCCCCAGCTGAATTTTCTGGGGTCGCCCTTCAACGTTTCGGTTATTGGTTTGCAGATTTTTGAGAAATCTTTAATGAAACGTCGGTAAAAATTGGCGAAGCCAATGAATATTTGCACCTCCTTGACCGACCTTGGTGCCTTCCAATTTTTTATGCTTTCGACCTTTCTTTCACTCATGGTGACTCCATCAATTGCCACAATATACCCCAAAAATTCCACTGTGTCGACATAAAAAACTGACTTGGTGGTCGATACCGCTAGATCATATTCCTCCAAGCGAGAGAGTACTTTTTTGACCAAGTCAACATGTTCTTTCTCTGTCTTGGAGTAAATTAGGATGTCGTCTACGTAGACCACCACTCCATGATCTAAAAATTCGCGAAGAATTTTGTTCATCATGGCCTGGAATGTGGCTGGCGCGTTTACCAGTCCGAACGGCATTACTTTGTATTCAAAATGGCCGTATCGGGTCCGGAAAGCTGGTTTCCACTCATCTCCTTCCTTTATTCTTAGGAGGTGATAGCCATCTTTTAAGTCGAGCTTGGTGAATATTTGAGCGCCTGCCACGCGGTCGCGAAGCTCGCTCATTAGGGGTAGCGGATATTTGTTGGCTACCGTTAGCTTATTCAACTGCCGGTAGTCCACACATAGCCTCATTGAACCATCAGGTTTAGGGACAAATAAGATTGGAGCCCCAGCAGGTGGCTTGCTTTCCACGATTTTCCCTTGATCCCGCATTTTTTGCAGGTATTTGCTAAGCAAATCCAGCTGGTGGGCTGACATAGGATATATCGGGCCCCATGGTGGTACCGCACCCGGTATCAAGTCAAT
>QFET01013876.1:0-10790 GCA_003316355.1 Tuber calosporum
AAGCCCAGAGCTCTTAAACTGCTCCTCTGGGCCCTTGTGGGAGTTATGTGCCTAACAGGTGGGGTCAAGCTTGTTGAAATTCTTCAATTCATTTCATATGTATATTTCCTATAGTAATATTGTTTATATCTCTGCTTGGTTATTTCTAGTTTACTCAGGGAAACTACGGACATTACTACAGCTAGGGTATATCATATTCTCGGTTATATTTCATGATAATGTTTGATTATTAATGCGTATATTTTTTATGTTAGGTGCCGGATTTCACGGTTATCTTTCCGTGTATAGTGACCTTTTACCAGTCATGTATCATGTGTTATCTTACGGTTTATTTCGCGCATACCACTTCAGATAACGCATATTTTATTGGGATTTCCTAGGTAGTTTTTCAGGGTCAAACATGTTCGCACTTATGTTTCGTACAATGTTTTCCCTATTTTGTTACTGAGTACAAGGAGGACACGCACCTGTATAAATAGCTTGTTGCCGCCTACTTTGTTTTAGTTAATTAAGGACAAGAAATACTACCAATCTAGCTTCAAATTACAATACTTCTCACACAAGCGTGCACATAGTATACTCTTAATACGTGTTGTATTTTCGTACTCATGCCATAAGATCGTGCCAATACACATAATTTGAACAGGTTATCAGCCCGGTACATCCATAGCTATACGACTTACTCTTACTCACTATCCTATTTCACCACACAACAAATTCTTTCCGAAATGAAACAAACCTCTTTCAACCAAAACATCTCATATAACATCGAAACATTTTCACGCGAAATGAAACATCGTTCGCGAAACGAAACATTCTTCGCAAATCGATATGAAAAAGTCTTGGTGCTCTTCGCTAAAGTGCAAGTTATCCTCCCGCACTAAATCTGAGTTCTTAAGGAAAGTGCAATTTTTTAGCAGCAACCACTTGCATGTGCAAAGCAAAGTACTGGTACTGAGCAACCAAAGTCACTTTGCCTTTAGTGAGCAAAAATGGCCACTGCAGAAACCACCGTTCCTCCTCTAGAAATCCTGCACCAAACCCCAGATCTTATGCCAACAACTCCTAACGTAGTTGGGCACCCAGTTACAAATTGAGCTCTATCCCAAAGCTCACTGGCGTTGATAACTACCGGACCTGGCGTGATATCTCGGAATATGTCCTTACTTTTTATAATTGCTGGGACATAGTAACGGAAAAGATATCTCAACCGGAGGAAGGTGAGGACGAGGATGGAAATAATAACTCAGAGAGATTAGATGAATTCCGCGATCGATACCAAAGGGTCTCGGCCTACTTCCTTGAAACGATTGACCCTCAAGGCTTATTTTGTTGGCCACCCACAAAACACCCCCCGCCATCTGGAAAGCGTTCCAAGATAAACTTGCTAGAGAAAAGACCATCTCCTTCTCCGAACAACTCAACACTGTCCTCGATACCAAGTACGATACCTCTGGCCCTATTGCTGACCATATCAACAAGTACGATACCCTGTGGAATCGAATGCAACACTGTTACTCCTCCTTCTCTGCTGACGATCGATATGCTCTAAAATTTGTATTGAAATTGGTATTTGAGTCACCCGAAGCCAAAGCAGCAGTTCTTCTCCGCTCCCTTCCCGAGTCGATGAGTAACATTGTCGACAACCTCCAAACTAAGGAGGACTTTACCTATGACCATGTCTACAATAAGTTGTTGGACATGAGACCCTCAGTTAGCCCTGAGGACGACAAAGCATATAAAAGCACTGATGTCAAAGGAAAAGGAAGGGAACCTCCCCAGAGACCTGTGGCCATATCCAAGAAATGTACCTACTGCAAAAAGCATTACCTCACTGCTCGCGCTGAGGGACATACCTGGAATGAGTGTAATAAACTCAAGGGCGACAACCAAAAGAAGAAGGAAAAGAAAGCTGTTAGTTCAGCAAAGATCGGCAAAGAAGAAATATCTGAACCAGTCAGTACATCCACATCCCTCCTCTCTACGCAAAAGACTACTCACTCACCCAACTGGGTAATTGATACAGGCGCAAGCTCACACATGACAAGTAACCTAGACCTGCTTATAAACTTTGAACTAAGTACAGGGACTATTAAGTTAGGCGATGATTCGGTAATAGAATCATGTGGCCGAGGAACTGTCAAGCTCATGGTCAAAACTTCAAACGGTCATGTAGCCCCTGTATTCCTAAAACATGTTCTCTGGGTTCCAAAGTTAGGTCAAAGTAACTTGTTGTCATGGCGCGCTATTGTTTCTTTGGGGAATGGTTTTTCTTTGCGTAGTAAAGGGGCGGATATGTTTGTGTACAGGGAGAATAACAGAGAAGTGATATGGGGAATGCTTGACGGTCAAGATTATGTTGTGCAGGAAGAGAAAGTAGTGGAGAACAAGATGACTTACCAACAGTGGCATGAAGCCTTCGGACATCCTTCACCATCCTACCTCAAATGTACCAACTACTCAGACAATCCAACTATCTCCAAAGTTCCGAAAGACTCGCAGTGTGAAACCTGTATTACATCCAAATCAACCAAACACAAACCCGAATCAACAGACAAAAGATGTGAAAATCCCTATGATTTAGTCCACTCTGATCTTAGTGGAAAATTCACAACCCCTTCCTTCGGAAACTCCTGGTACTATGTCATGTTTATTGATGATTGTACACGGTACACCTGGATTTACCCTGTTAAAGCCAAATCCGATACCGTTAAAGTATTCAACCAGTTTATCAAAGAAAGACACATCCAGGACAATGGTACTATTAAACCTTTCAGGACCGATAATGGAGGAGAATATATCAACAAAGATATTTCAACCATGTTTGAAAAACTGGGTATCATACATGACAAAATACCTCCCTACTCTCATGAATAATATGGTGATGCCGAACGGTACAATAGGACCATTATGACATCTACACGCTCCATGTTATCTGGTCTTACACCGGGTTTATGGGCCGAAGCAGTTACAACAACTGTATACCTCCTGAACATCCTCCCTAACCAATCCATAGGAAAACTAACGCCCTATGAGTCTCTCTATAACAAAGAGCCGTTAGTAAACCACCTACGCCACTGCGGGACCAAATGCTTTGTCCATATACCAGAGGAGACCAGAAAACCAGGAACAAAGTTACAGCCCCAGGCCATAGAAGAATATCTTGTTGGATATACTTCCTCCAGCAAACTATACCGTATATACATACCATCATTGCATAAGATATCAGAAACACGTCAGCTCCACTGGATAATCAAGACCATACTACCATTTGATCCCAAGGAACCTGCACCCTCATCAGAGACCTTTGCAACAGTCTACCCACCTTCCTACCAAAGAGCACCGGCTCCCGATAAAACTTTACCACAGGAAGCAAATGACAAACCAACCATTGAAGTACATCAACCTCCACCACTTGAACATCCTGAAGATTATGACTATCATCACGATTGGTGACTAAGCAAGGCAGGATTTTGCATGACTGATAGTTATGAGTCACAAGGTTGTTATATTTCACACTATGACTCATTAGAAGTCATGGGGTTTCACATGATGCACACTTGTGCAATCATTGTTATGTTGTGATTGGTTGATCGTGAGCATGACTCACATTTGTGAGTCATATGAGGTAATGATTTTCGCATAGGACTCAAACTATGAGTCATGGGTTTCGCGCATGAGACCACTTTAGGGCACATGACTTATTTTATGAGTTACGATTGGTTGGCACGTAGCGCAGTTGACTCGGAGGAGTCAGCTGATGGATTTCATACTATGACTCACTATGTGTCATAGAGGTCGTGTGACTCACAGGTATGAGTCACCAGGGTTAGGGTTGAGGGAAGAGTGCCAATATAAGGAACTTTAGGCGACCTGTAGTTAGGACTCTTCAAGCAACCATCTAAGTTCTTTCCTATACAATTACTTTACATCTTTACCGTTCCATTCCCCTATTGGCGTTGTGCGATAGGAACCATAGGGTTCAGCTATCAAGACAACGTAGACATAGGCCTAAGAGCAATAGTTGAAATCCTCCTAGTACTCCTCGTTGCAATATTACTCCTACCCTGGTGGCTGATATTAGCACCCCGCCCCATACTGGACTATAACAACGGCCCAGTTATATTCATCCAACCCAAAGAGAAGTTGTTACCTGTTGCAAAACCACCTTACCGCATAGGATCGTAACATTTGGTTGCGTCACCTAAGCAACATCTAACTACAAAACGGCACACTCTATGACAACGACATTGACCTTCCGGAGGGAGAAATCGATACCTCCACACTTGGCCCGGCACTTGAAGAAGCAATTAGCACTAATCTATCCAGTACCCAGTCAGAAAGAACCACAAGTCCGGTGACACCTGAGCCTGCCTCACCAACAGGATCTCAGGAAACCGAAACCCTAAGACCAAAAAGGATGTCAGCCCCGGGACCAGCAACTGCCGGTGGTGGAACAGGAATCCAACTAGCAGTATTTACAACTGCACAGTTCCAAGAGATCCTGACTCTGATAAACAACCAGCGAGAAACAAGCGATAACCAGATCAAGGTCGAGAAACACCCTACCTTCCATAGAACAAGGACGAAACTACAAACCTTATTAGTGCAATGCCAATTATACTTTGAAGCGACAAAAGAAACACAACATACGGAACGTATCAGCTACCTCAACAGCTTGTTAAGGGATGCAGCAGCAAGCTGGAAAACCCCAAGTGCAGAAGGACGCAAGCCGGACACCTGGACTACATATGAAGATTTCACTACAGCCCTCAAAGCCCAGTTTGGGGATGTGGATGCGGAAAATGCAGCTAGGACAAAACTCGACTGCCTGAGGCAAGGCAAGGAACCAGTCACGGAATACTGGAATGACTTTCGCCTCACAGCTACCGAGGCGAATGAGGATGATGGTACACTAAGACGCCAATTACTTTGAGGAATTAACAGAACGCTCCAGGACGCATGGGCAGCGGACCACATGGTGGCGGCAAATGTCGGTGCCCTTGCAGCCTGGGCAATCGAAAAAGAAAACCGGATCAACATGATCAAGGACCTTCAAGGAAACAAAAGTACCTCTATCCAACAACAGGAAACGCCCTGGAACAATAACGGAACCTGGAAGTCGGGTAATAATATGGACACCCGTTGCGACCCAATGGACCTGGATGCTACCAGAAGGCGTCCACGACTAAACCTCTCACGAGCAGAGTTCACAAGAAGAAGGGACAACAAGCTATGCCTAGGATGCGCCAGACCTGGGCACAGATTCTGTAAATGCCGAAATGCAAGAGATGAGGAGGACTATACAAGGCAGTTCAACAGCAAGACCAACAATAATCGCTGGAAACCACAAACCAACATACATGAAATGGAGATCAGAGAAACACCTGATGAGTCTGGAAAAGAAGAAAGTCTCCAGTAAGATATGGGCTGCGGGACAACAAAACCAAAACCATGGGAATCGGTAACATCTACATAGCACTTACAAACACGGAAACATTGGAACATGAATAGGACCATGCCATGGTCAAAATGCGTTTACATGGCAAGGACAAGGCAGTCATCATAAACGGCATGATTGACTCCGGCGCTACAGAAAACTTTATTGACAAGGAATTCAGCAACAAACACGGCATACGAACAAAGAAAGCGAAAGAAATACGCGAAATCGACCTTGCGGACGGGGAGCCAAGCGCTATAGGACCAATTACCCACAGAGCGGAAGTACCTATGGATATCGGCAGCCATAGGGAAGTGGCAAACTTCCAAATCGCAGATCTACCCAACCATGAGGCAGTGTTAGGTCTGCCATGGTTAAGAAGACACAACCCCAAGATGGATTGGGAAAGCAATAGGATTACGTTCGATAGCGAGTGGTGTACCAGAGTATGCCTCGAAAGCTCGCCAGCAGTGGACTTAGTCCCTGAATCGGAAGCCCTGGAAGAGAACTTGGAGATACAGTTATCCACGATCCAGGCCTAGGATGTCCAGAACATCAAAATCCAAAGATTGAGCAATACGGCCACACCCGTTACCCGTGGGTCAGCCAGGGCTGTAGGACATGACCTATATGCACACGAGAGAATTACGATACCAGCAAAAGAACAAGTAGTCGTCAACATCGGGATAGCCATAGGACTACCAGAAGGCACCTATGAGCGGATGGCTCCACGCAGCGGGTTGCCAGTCAAACACCAACTTACTGTCAATGAGGGAGTAATCGACGCCGACTACACAGGTGAAGTCAAGGTGGTCCTGGTCAACCTGGGAAAAGACAGTTACACAGTTAAGCCGGGAGACCGCATCGCACACTTGATATGCGAAAAGATTGTCATAGGACAATGTGAAGAGATGGAGCAAGTGGCTCCTACTATGAGAAGGGCAGTAGGGTTTGGAAGTACGGACTACCCAAAACGCCAAAAGATTGAGATCAACGAGATCTCCGCTACGTCATTCGGCAAGTTCTACCGAAGAGGCGAAGTCACGAATCCTCAAATGGATTATAAGACAAACGAGCCTACCATTATCGAAAGAATCAATATCAGCACCGAATTGGCTATCAAGGCCAAGAAAGGACAAGAAAAAGATAAAACCAGAAACCTTGTACCAAGGGAATACCAGCAGTACCTGGACATGTTCATGGAAGAGGAAGAAACTCGGCTACCACCCCACCGACCAAAGGTTGACTTGGATATCAACCTCAAGATAGGAGAAACAGTACCAGCAAGAAAGCTATACCCATTGGGTGAAAAAGAGCTAGAAGAACTAAGAGAATACATCAGGGTCAACAAGAACCAGGGCTGGATTCGTGACTCCTATGCAAACAGGGGATCACTGGGCCTATTTGTCAAGAAGAAAGATGGCAAGCTTAGGCTATGCGTGCACTACCGAGGGCTCAACGAAGTCACCAAATGAGACCGATATTCCCTACCACTGATTGGAGAAGCCCTCGATAGGCTTAGACGAGCTAAGGTCTTTACTAAACTATACATCCGAAACGCATCTCAAAACATCAGAATCAAACACTGTGATGAATGGAAAACAACATTTACAACCAAATACGGCATATACGAATACAGGGTCATGCCATTCGGACTCAAAAATGCACCTGCAGCCTTTGCGCGATGGGTCAATAGGATTCGCAGCAGGTTTCTGGATATCTGTTGTATCGTCTATTTAGATGATATTCTGATATATTCAGAGAACGTGGAACAACACCGAACCCATGTCAGGAGGATTATGAAAGCCTTGAAGAACGTAGGGCTGACACTGAAGCCATCGAAGTACGAATTCATAAGCAACTAACCGAATACCTAGGATTCATCATCGACCAGCACGGAGTCAGTGTTGATCCTATCAAAACAAATGCAATATGGGAATGGAAACCACCCGAAAGTAAGAAATGAATACAGTGCTTTATGGGATTCTGCAACTTCTATCGACGATTCATAGAAGGGTTTAGCCGTATAGCTAAACCACTCTATCAACTGACGAAGAAGGACTGTAAATGGAACTGGACCGAGAACCAACAAAAAGCATTCCATGAATTGCGCAGGCGACTTACTTTAGCCGCACTAATGGTACACTACGATCCAACCAAGGAAAGCATGATCGAGATCGACGCTTCAAAATATGTATGCTCAGGCATTCTATTACAGAAGGGGAGCGATGTAAAATGGAGGCCAGTGGCATACCGGTCAAAAACTATGACGCCCGCGGAATACAACTACGATATCCACGACAAAGAGCTCTTAGCCATTGTCCAAGCCTTGAAAGAATGGAGAAGATATGCAAAAGGAAGCAGACACCAGGTCCTAGTTCTCACAGATCATAAGAACCTGGTACCAATTACCACGACAAAAGAGCTCAACGACCGACAAATCCGATGGAGCGAGACCCTCAGTCAATACGATATCAAAATACAATACCGACCCGGGAAGGAAGGGGGTAAACAATGATGCCCTTACAAGGAGAGCAGAAGATGTCCCGAAAAAGAACGACGAGAGAATCCAATAGAAACAAAGGATCCTACTCCCAAAAGAACAATACTTCGAAGCCATGGAAGTGGTGAAGTTTGTCGCTAAAGATTTTGGCATCCGAGAAGCAAGCACGAAAGACAGACAGATAAGAGCAATCCAGGCAGCCCTGAGGAAAGGAGAGCAAGAAATGAAAGGAGTGGCTCTAGGGGCATGTGAATGGAAGGAAGGATGCCTATGGCATCAAGGAAAGATTTGGGTACCAGAACACGAAGAGATCAGAACCCAAGTCATACGACAAAATCACGATAACCTAGCTGTTAGGCATGGCGGAACAAGCAAAACTACGGAACTACTATCCCGACAATATTTTGGGTAAAGATGCGGGATCACATAAAAAGATATGTCAAGAATTGCGCTACATGCCAAAGGACGAAAGTGATAAGCCACGCGCCCTACGGACTACTACAACCGAACGAGGCACCATACCAACCATGGAAATCGATAGCAATGCACTTCATCACGGACCAGCCGAAATCAGATGGTTATGACGCCATCCTGGTGATCATTGACCACTTGACAATATTGACCCATTTTATACCCTGCAACTAGGATATGAACACGAAAGAATTTGTCAAGATATTCCTACGCGAAATATTACGACTCCATGGACTACCACACGATATCATCACCGATAGAGGAACGCTATTTACATCAGACTTATGGAAAGAGACTACAAAATCCCTTGGAATTGAACGAAGAATGAGCACCGCCTTCCATCCACATACGGACAGACAAACCGAAAGGACGAACGGAATACTGGAACAATACCTAAGGGCCTATGTCAACTATCAGCAAGATAACAGGGCGGAATTACTACCATTAGCGCAATTTGCATACACCAATAGAAGACAGGAAACTATTAAGACCACACCCTTCTACGCAAACTACGGACAACATCCGAACATGAGGTTATAGGCAACATGATACCAAAGGAAACCACGGAAAAGGAAGAGATAGGACAGCTGCACAATATCCTAAGTCAGGAAATGGTCTGTGCACAATTAACACAAAAGGAAAACTACGATCAATACAGAAAACCCGATCCGAATCTCCAGTCAGGCGACATGGTCTGGTTATTGCAAAGGAATATAAGGACCACAAGAATGCAAGAAGCTGGATTACAAGAAAATCGGACCATTCAAGATCCTTACGAAGGTGGCCACAAGTGCCTATAAATTGGCCTTGCCCCAACAGATGAAGGTCCACAACACCTTCCACATCTCACTCCACGAACCATACCATGACAATCAGTGACCCTCACAAAAGCAATCACCACCACCTCCAATCGAGATACAAGGAGAAAGCGAGTATGAACTAGAAGAAATCCTTGATTCACTCATACACCGAAAACGCCCACAATACAGAGCCAAGTGGACTGGCTACTCACCAGAACACAATAAAACTTGGTACCCTGCGGAGAACTTCAACAATGCCAGCATCGCCATTGAACCATTCAATCAGCAGTACCCAAGAAAACCCCGTGTGGGTTACAGTCAAAATCAAACCCACGAGGCAAGACCCAACGCCATTGGGTCCAGACGAAGGCTGGGGCGATAGCCCCTGGGCTACTACACCTACCAGACTGCCATACGCTACTCAGAAAGAAAGGGAAAAGCAGGCAGTACACAACTCTATTTCGTCGACTGCCTGCTACGATGATTACTGCAACACTCATTTACGTGATAAGGAAGGAAGCAATTAGTTTCCACGACAGCCCAAGTTGCGCAAACCACAACAACCACACTAGGAGACATCCCGGAAACACTGTTTGAAGGACACTTGTCGTACTCACAGACACGACCAAATCGATGCTGGGTTTTACCCAAAACGAACTGGGGAAGCAGCACCCCTTATGGATAACGATACATGTATTAGGAAGAGAAAAACAACTGTGAGGATACAGTTGAAGGGAGAGGGGGGCGAAAAAACTGAAATCGAGACGATCCCCGACGAAGAAAGTTTGCAATGACAGTTGCAAGGGCTACGAGAACAACTTAGCACCGACGAAACCACAATCGAGGCACAGAGAACTGTTATGCGGAAATATTAGAGAATAATTGATGACTGGGACCGGACTATTAGGGCAGCACACACCACCTTAGAGGACGTCCGGAGGAACTACCAGTCGGCCGAACATCAAGTTGGAAATTGAAAATGGAATTGCACAGGTTTGGAGAAAGCCGGACGAAGATGTGACGATAAGCTTCAAGGGACTCAGGCTTAAGGGAGAGAGGAGCTAATGTCACGATTGGTGACTAAGCAAGACAGGATTTCGCATGACTCATAGTTATGAGTCACAAGATTGTTATATTTCGCACTATGACTCATTAGAAGTCATGGGGTTTCACAAGATGCACACTTGTGCAATCATTGTTATGTTGTGATTGGTTGATCGTGCGTATGACTGACATTTGTGAGTCATATGATGTAATGATTTTTGCACATGACTCACACTTTGATTCATGGGTTTCGCGCATGTGACCACTTTAGTGCACATGACTTATTTTATGACTTACGATTGGTTGGCACGCGGCGCAGTTGACTCAGAGGAGTCAGCTGATGGATTTCATACTATGACTCACTATGAGTCATAGAGGTCATGTGACTCATATGTATG
Source organism: Tuber calosporum (assembly GCA_003316355.1). Taxonomy (NCBI): domain Eukaryota; kingdom Fungi; phylum Ascomycota; class Pezizomycetes; order Pezizales; family Tuberaceae; genus Tuber; species Tuber calosporum. Next base: position 10,657 of record QFET01013876.1, read on the forward strand.
AGTCACCAGGGTTAGGGTTGAGGGAAGAGTGCCTATTTAAGGACCTCTTGGCGACCTGTAGTTAGGACTCTACAAGCAACCATCTAAGTTCTTTCCTATACAATTACTTTACCTCTTTACCGTTCCATTCCCCT
>QFET01013877.1:0-19271 GCA_003316355.1 Tuber calosporum
AAGCCCAGAGCTCTTAAACTGCTCCTCTGGGCCCTTGTGGGAGTTATGTGCCTAACAGTAAAGCCTCCACACCCACCTGTCCCCTGTGTGCTCTAGCATATACACGAGCGGCCCACCGCTGCCCTAATCCCACTTGCCCTAAGGTCGGGAACACAAAGTCCGTTGCTGGGTGCTGTCCCGCCTCTCCCCTCCTGTGCTCTAGTTGCGCAGGTCCCCATCCTGCCATGTACCGTTCTTGCCTATCCCGCCCCCTCCCACTGACGATGATGCCCCCTCTGAGCCTGAGGGTATACAAGGACTTGATGATGTCATGGACCAGGATGCACGCACCCTACCCGACCTACCAAGGACTCCCTCCCCCACCACTGCTACCATGGATCTCACAACACCCAGATAGCCAGTCCCACCAACTGGCGCTCCAGCTGACCCTCGCCCCAAATCTGTTGCACCAGTCCCCACCTGGCTTTCCAGTTCTCCGCTCCCACATGGCCCATCGGACTTTCCTCGCCAATGAGTCCCGCACTGGACCCCGCCTCACTGACGCAGGCGCCAGGCACTACCCTCACCCTCTTTCAACACAACTGCCTTGGGAGCTGGAATGTGTTTCTGTCCCTATTCAATAGCCTTAAGGCTATGCCCACACCTCCACACTTGGTCGCCCTGCAGGATCCTCCGGTCTTCGCTGGGCGACTACCAATATTTTCCTCTTATAAATCTTTCTCCCCACCTACTACTAACGGCGCCAAACCAGGGTGGCCGTTTATGCTCTCCTTGATTTCATGCAAGTCTTTGCACTACTACCCCTCTTCTTCGACCGGCTGGATTTTATGGCAATTGATATTCACCCCCCTTCAGGACTGTTTAACTCAACTCATTGGGTCTTCCGCGTTTACAATGCCTACTCCACCACTGGGCGCTCATCCCACACCCTTACAATTTCCCTATCTCTTATTTTCTAGGAACACGCTTACCCCACCCTCCTGGTTGGGGATTTGAACCTCCATAACCCTCTTTCCGATGCTCTAAGGGTCCTTTCTGATACTGAATTTAGCCTTTCTTCCCCATACTTTGACCTGGCCTCCGAGCTAGGCTACTCACTTTTAAATACAACAGGTGTATTCACTAGGTTTCCCTTCGATGGCACATCCAGACCTGGAGTCTTAGACCTGGCCTTTGCAAATCCCTCCCTTGCCCCCTTTGTTAGCTCATTGGGTATCAACCTCCCACTCACCGGCTCTGACCATCTCCCAATCACAATAGCCCTATCCAGCCCATCCCTACGACAGCCTGACCGCACCCCTAACTGGACCAAAACGGATTGGCTCACACTCTCCCTTCTCATCTAGGATCTATCGGTCCCACCTCCTCCCCAGCTCCCTACCTCAGCCTCACTTAATGCTTGGTTCGACCGCCACCTGCGCACCATCACCTCCCTACTAGCCCAGCATACACCAAACAAACATCCTTGCTTAATGTCAAAGCCATAGTGGACAGCTAAACTATCGCAGCTGCGCCAAGCTTTTAACAGAGAGGCAAGAATATCACGCTTGTCCCCTGCCACCACCCTCTCCGACAGCACTCGTGGCTCCCACCTCGCGTATTTCAAGGCCATAAAAAAGGCCTAGGCATCGCACTGGAACTCTTTCCTCCCCTCCTTAGACTCCAAATCGGTGTGGGCTGCCCGCAGGATCGCTAGCGGGCACCCCCCTGATCGGTTCCCCTCCTTTCCCAACGCCACGACACCCGTCGTAGTCAACACCTCATCCTGCATCACTTTTTTCCTTCTAATGACCCCTAATCCTTGCCATCCATCCTGCGACCGTTCGCGAACTTCCTGCCACTTCAGAAACAGGAAGTCTCCCTCGCCCTTCGCAAGTCCTCCAACACCTCAGCCCCTGGGCCCGACCTGATCCCCTATGGCATATGGAAAAGGATCAACAACATCAACCCCACCCTCCTCACCTCCCTCCTAGGTCCCCTGCTGACCTATGGCTTCCACCCCTCCTCCCTTAAAAGAGCCAATGGCATTGTCCTCTCCAAGCCTGGCAAAATTGATTATAACTCCCCCTCCTCCTTCCAAGTCATTGTCCTCCTGGAAACTATTTCCAAGATTCTGGAAAGGATAATGGCAACCCCCCTTTCGCTAATGGCCCGCACTGTTGGCCTCACCCACACATACCAATGTGGCTCGCTCCCTGGCCTCAGCACCTTTGACGCATGTGCTGCCCTCACTCACGAGGTCCGCCTGCTGGAACGTGTAGGCCTCAAGACCTCTACCCTCTTCCTTGATATCAAGGGAGTCTTTGATAATATTTCCTCTACCTGTTTATCCTCCCTACTTCGCGCCAAAGGCGTATCTCCTTACATCGTTTCTTGGGTTCGTTCTTTTGGACTGACTGCAAATGCCGCTTGATTTTTCTAGGCTCCCTTGATATTTTCTTACCTGTTCAAGTGGGTGCCTCCCAGGGCTCTCCTATCTCTACTTTCTTATTTTTAATTTATGTTTCTTCCCTGCACTTGTCTATCCCAAAGGGGATTATGTTTTCTTATGTTGGTGATTTTACTGTCACTGTTGGGCCTGGGTCATACCAGAGGAACACACAGCTTCTTCAACATTACTACACCAGCCTCTGCAGGAAGGCTACCCCACTTAGAGTCTCCTTCTCCATCCCCAAAACCGAACTCATCCACTGGCGAACCCCAAGGTATCACTCTCCCCCCTCACTGGCCCTGGTCTCTCTCGATGGGAGTCTCTTCCACCCCTCTTCCATAGTCCGCTGGCTAGGATACTGGTTCTCACCCTCGATGAAAACCTCTACCCACTTCCTTAAAAGACTAGCCCTCGCTCAGGGGGCCTTTGGCCTCATCAGGCAACTCTCTCCCCCTAGCATAGGCATAGTGCCCTACCTGAACCGCAGACTGGCCATGGGCCTGCTGCTACCGATCCTCACCTACAGAGCTGACCTCCTCGTCCCCAACGCTGCGATGATGGGTAAGATGGAGGTCTTTTGTTGTAAAGTCCAACGATGGGTCACTAACTGCTTCTCATCGACTCCTGTATCTATCCTTCCCTGCGAGGCTTGCCTCCCCCCTCTCAACTCGCTCCTCCCCCATCGCCGGAGGATGGCCGCACTATGGTTAACCTGTTCCCCTCCCGAGATCACCCCAGCCGCAGCCTGGCTGCCCCCATCATTTCCATCCTACTCCAATTTTAGGGCAGGAGACTCCTCCCGACACCTGCTTCGTGGCCTTAGGGCCAACTACATCCCCCTCCGCTGGAACCAACCAAGGCCCATACCCGCCGTCCGCTCTCACCTCTCAATCGATGCAATGTGCTTCCTCTTGGTCAAGGTGGCACCGGACGGGTTCAAACTCCCACAGATAAACTCACACCTCCTACTAGGCACTGTCTTAGCCCCCCCTCATCCGATCCCAGGTGCTGTCTCCTACAGATTGATAAAGGAGGAGGGCAGAAAGGACCTTCTCACTGATTGGACACTCCTGTCCCCACCCCCTCCTTAGTACCAGTACGAGCCGTCCCTACGCCCACATGCCTTCATGCGCCTCGACCGCTTCACCGCTGGGCGAATCCACCAAATGTGCGCTGGCAAGAGCTCTCTTGCTGCACAACCCTCATGGAACGCTGCCTATCACTCTCCCACCTGCCCTTCCTGTAACTCAGAGGATGAAACCTTCGTGCATGCAATTCTCCACTGCCCCTCCAAGTCCCGAGAACGCCATCTTTACCTTACTAAGCTGTCTACGATGGACCATGGCTCTCCACCTTGGGCCTACGTGGACATGATCCTTGGTCTTACCTCATTCATCCGCGCCGCTCGCACAAACTTCCCTCCCACCATGCCTGCAGATTTTGCTACTGCAGCCTCCTCCTCCTCCGAATATGACTCAGACTGAGCGGTTTGACTTTCCTTTTATTAATTTACATCTTTCCTTTCGCTTATGATTTCTTTTGGTATCATTTCACTCTATACTTTTTGAATTAGTCGCAATTGCTCCGCGCGGTGACGGTATGGTCATCACTAGAGGAGAACATGTGCGTTTATTTCTTTAGTTTTGCACGTTTGGAATTAACGTTTCGTTTATGCCATAGCTAGCGTTCCATGCAGGTTCCTGTACGTTATCAGCGAATATATGAGATAATCAAAAAAAAAAAAAAAAATCAAACCCTATAGTTAATGGATATCCTCCCTCTACTCTTTACACCTGGCGAATGAAATCTCAACATCATAAGATATCATTATTACTTTTGTTTCGCCTCAGTCTCAATCTTTAGCCATGCCATGGGGTGGGAATTTGTCTTAATGACTCCCTCCTCTCTGTGCTCAATAGGGTCTACCCCTTTGAGCTCCCACTCTCCTCTTATGCAATCTTAGTTGATATTTCCTCTCCTTTCCCCGCTTTTGTTTTGCCTTGCTTAGCTTTCTGCTCTGACTTGCTTAATATTTGCACATTTGGGAACTCCATCTGACCTCCATAAACTGCTGGGAGACATGGTTGCAGTAGGGGGAAACATTTTACAGGCCTACATTTGCTTTGACAGTCTGATGGTCGATTCCCCCACTCTGACTTTGATGAGAACTGCCTAGATGGCCACGCATATGACTCCGCTGGTCCTTGGGTCTACCACTCCTCTATCCTCACCTCGTTCTCTCCTCTCCTCCTGACCTTTGTTCTGCTGGCACCCTACTGCTTCCTGGCTGACACCATACTGCTGCCCTTTCTGCTGGCACCATACTGTCACGATTTCCAGAGGATACGGGATTTACACTGTCTACCACAAACTCCCTCCTCCTCCATCGGCTCACTAACAGCCGTCGGCTTGAATCCCTTCACCTCTTCGTGCCTGGAGTTTTAATTGCCCCCTCCACCCGCCGTACCCTTCTGGATTATTGGGATTAGAAATGTTGTGCCGTTGGCCAAATTGATCATCCAGGTTGGTTTCTTCCTTTGTTGTTTTGTTTCCTTTGGCGGTCTTGGTTCTTGTTCACTGTTAGACTTGGTTTATTTCCTATATCACACGTCTGCTGAGGTAAGAGGGTTACTATCTTTTGGGAGATTTCAGGCCTGTTTCTTCTTTGTAGTTGGGTCTACCCAAGCGGCTAACTTGTGTTCGGTGAGGAGGTTTTAGAAGATCAGGGGGGACGGGACGGACTGATGTTGGAGGTTTTTTTTGGCTATAGCTTGCCCTTCATATACCTTCTGTACCTTAAAAAGTAATTCAATGAGATAATCAAAAAAAAAACCCCCCCACCATAGTTACGGGATCATCAAGCACTGGAGAAGGGACCTTAACAATATATTCAGTTATCAGTTTTCGAGAAATGTTTACCTTTTAATCTTTATGCTTAACGGAGCTTGCCTGATAGTTCTCCTAGTCTATAGATACTACCACGGCCTAGTCAAAAAAACAGTACCGAATTGGCTACCCCTTAACACGTCCATTCCATCTTCCTGCCTAATACAGTGTGCATGAGACTGAATCTTACAATCTTTTCATCAGACTTGTCTGTTTTTGAAATTGTTGTAGCTATTCTTGGACAATACAGGTATAATCTTCAGCTTTAATGAGTGTATTTTGAAGTGCTTTGATTCGTAGGAGTACCTTATCGTGGGTGGATGGTACTATATTACAGAGTCTTTCTGCTATGGTTATTGGCGGACTTGAGAATATAGGGCGCTGGTGTTGAGCAGTGATAAGAGTTGTATTAAAGCAGTTTTTATGAGTAGATGTTACTTGTGGATCACTAAGAATATGTACTTAATTGAGGCAATAGATCTCAGAGGTGAACCAAGCAGAACCAATTGTTGACTCTTTAAATGCTTGCTTTCTTGCTCTCACATAGAGGAATAAAGTTTCCCTTTAGCAAGCATTTATGAAGGGGATACATTACAGTCCAACTATCGACTCCCTGGGCACAGTAACAAGCTTATAGTCTAATTATACCCCTATGAAGAGGTTGTAAAATATGAGTTGCATTAGCAGGAAGGAAGAATAATGTTATTATTTTCTCAGGCCAGAACTCATGGAACTCATAGCTGATGTGAAAGGAGTGTTTATTACAAAGTAGTAGGTCTGTGTTGCCTGGTTTTGTTGGAGGTGCCAAAATATCATAGTGCTTTATCAACTACCTTAAACCAATATAATTGCGACTCCAGCCATTATCGGTAAATGTAAATCAGGTTCAATTATCAATACCTGACTTGGGATGCTTTCCAGCATAGATATAAAATGCTGGTAGTACCTTTCCTATTGCTGAAACTGCTTCAATCAAGGTAACCCACTCCCAGTTCCCTTGCTGGATCTATTTTCACACGTTTCTAACTAGCTCATGTGAGATTAACATTTCATTAGCCCCACTACCCTTTCCGTGTTGGATTCCCTTCTTATCAAAGTTCCCGAAGTCTACCAGATCACTTTTCTGCCTAGTCAGGCACTACTGCAATGTTTTGAAGGTATCCACTAGTATTTCAGGATTCATGGCAAGAAGTTGGTCTCTGTCAATTGGCTTAGAGGCTATAGTTGACATTTCTTGATATCTGGTTAAAAAGCTGGTTACAAAATCCTCACTCAAGTTAGCAATGGTAGGATTTGCAGGATTGTTCGAATTAAGCAAATGAAACACCATGTGGAGTAGTTCCTTGTACTTGGTCGGAAAGCATATGGCATCTCTTTTTTTGACCTATTCTATAACACTGATCTCTGTATCATGGCTAATTATCATTTCCTCCACATGAGCTTCACATGTAGCTCTTGACTTCCCATATATCGGTTGCACAAGGTTTTGTGGTTTCTCATAATAGAGTGTAATGTGACTTATTGTTGGATCTGGGCTTGCTTTTAAATCCTCAATCACATAGAGGAGCTTTTGCTCATACTTTTTATATCGTTTTCCCTTTTGGTTGTAGGATTTTGGCATTTTGGTGTGGCTTTGTAAATATGGTGTTAGTTGTACTTTTACAAATTTCTAAAGGTAATAACTATACTATTGGTAATAACTCCAGCATCTATGTTATCAGAATAAACTTAGTTTATTTGGCAAAGAGATTGAAGGCTATGGACTAGTGAAGTGTATAATAACCTCAAAGTAATATGTACACCAGGTCATCATTTGGAGTATTGGGGTCATACATCTTCAGGGTCAAATGGTCTTCATACTTTACAGACCATGGCTGAAATGTCCAAGGATACTTCATATATATGGCGAACATAAATAATAGGAAAAAGAGAATAAACACTAAGCTGCTCGCTGTAGTTATGGGATTATCAAGTAACAGAGAGGAGACTATAACAATATATTCAGTTGTTAAGTTATAATATTCATCTAATTATAAGCCTTCGAGAAATCATTTGTCTTTATCTACTTTCGCAACTAAGCATTTCTGACTATTCAATGACTTTCTCGATACGAGCACAGCCTAGACAATTCTGTTCAAATTTGTATGGGCACGATCTAATATCTATCGGAATATACTAACGCAATACTAAGCGAGTATTGCGGGCACGCCTTGATGAGGAGTGGTAGATTTATGAAGGTAAATTGGTAGGTAGTCTGTTCCTTATTCTTCTGTGCGAGAAAAGTGGGCGGTAGCCCCTATATATACAAGAGTGCGCCTTCCCGTTATCTAAAAGAATATAAAAGGGAAATAAATAAGTACAAACGTGTTTTACAGTAACGTCAGTAGGAAAAACATAAGTGCGAACGTATTTGACCCTGAAAACCTGCCAAGAAAATCCCAAAAGTTTATATAAATCTAAAATGGTATGATGGGTTTCGTTATGGATGATAAGACATAAAGGACGGAACAATAACCATTAAAATATATGATAAGCAAGCGGAATAACCCGAATACCAGATAAAGATATATACATAAAAATCCTTATCGTAATAATGATATATAACAGAAATAAACGCATAGTATGTCCTAGCTGTAGTAATGTTTGTGGTGTAATAGGTATTGCCGAAACACTAACCAAGTAAGAGAATATCCGATATGTTCAAGGAAATATTCATATGAAAACGAATAAGAAATCTTAACAAATTCAACAGTACTGGATTGACTATCCTGTAACAATTAAGTAGCTAACAAAATATCTTCTATAAACAAATAACCTCTCCTGAATATTTTATATTTAAACAATCCAAAATTTTGTGAAATACACTTTCTATCATGTAAAATAACTATATCTTTCAGTGTACCAGTAAATTAAATAATAATAGTGAAAAGGTTGGCAGGTGTTGAGCTATTTGGCTTTCTAGATAACTGTTGCAAAATACTACTAGAAAATAGGTGGCGGGGGTATTGTTAATCATAGCAGGACAATGTAACTTATGAAACACATATGTTTCTCTACCCATAAAACTAGATAAAATAATACAAAACAAATATTCTTTTCAATTTTCAACTGCATATATTAAGGCTATTACATTTGAGTTAAACTTTTATAGTTTTAGGTTGATATTAAAGAAGATTTGGTTGTGTAGTTGTTCTTTGAGCGTATGAATAACATAAAATGGGACTTATCTCAAAATATTTTTCACAGATCACTCAGGTTGAAACAAATTTTTCTGGTATTAGCTATACCACCCAACATTCAGGTTTCAATTAGCCCACACTCATATAACAGTACACTAGGTGATTGAAGCAAGTATATATTAAAAATATAATCACTGATTGTAAAATTTTTACTATTATGTAGAAAATAATATGCAAGTATGTGGAAGTTTGTATTACACGGTAAGGGAGCCAAGCTATGAGGTTTAAGACCAGATTGGTAGGAGTTCTAGTTCTTATACTATTTAAGAGAGATGGGTATTTTCTACTATATTTATACAAAAGTGCATCCTCTATACAAGTAAGATAAATATAGGGAAAATTTTAGTACGAAACATAAGTGTCCACCATATTTGACCCTGAAATCCTACCAAGAAAATTCTAATACAATATGCCTATAATAAAAATAGTGTGAGGATATTATTAGAATGTAATACAATCCATGTAACCAAGGAGCATAGATAAAAGATGTATAAACAATTATAAATCCTAAACCCTAGATAAGTAAATATATAGGAAAATCTTTTTACATAGTCTGTTCAATTCCGTAAAATAAATGGAAATATATATCTTAGCACTAGTAATATAAGTGGTGTACAATTAAACTGAAACTCAAACTGACTATGAGAATCTTCAATATTATCAATCTTACACAAAAAGGGAATTAAATAGATAATTTCAACCTCTTGTCATATCAGTATTTGGTACAAAGATTAGGCCAACACTAGAATTGCCAAATGGAATGCAACCTTTGGTATACGACATTCTGCATACTTCTTAGAATTAGAAATAATGGGTGCATACCCAAATCTATGAAATCAAGATATGAGTCCTGACTATCATTTCAATAAATATATATCTTGGAAGTAAATGATCATCAAGTAGGATTTTGGAAATTCATTGATGCATTGAGTCTTGATTAAATATAAGCAAAATTTTAAAGTTGGCTTATTACTAGTTAAACTAACCTAAGCTCTTTGTATTCTTTTATCTAATATCAATGCTTTCTGTTAGAGATTAGCAAGAGGAGTTAAGTTTGGTTGTGAACTTCTAAATTTTTATGAATATCGTTTTTTCGATGAATAAAATGTTTAAAGCTTTCATAGTCAATTATTTACCATATATATATAGAAATAAAGTAAACAGCTACTTGTACAGTAGTAAGTATCAATTTATTTCAAATACTCTTTTCCTGGTAATTTAGATTTCAGGTTACCCCTAGATGCAACCAATTTTCACCTGTAACTTCATCTATCTTACTGAACTCCAGCCAAGTACTTACAAAGTTGGACCATTTTGATTTCCTGCTCTTCATGTTTTTCTCTACCTCAAGATTTTGCTTTACTACATCCTCCACCATTTAGTACACTATCTCTTACTTCTCTGCTATTTCCAATTACTGTTTCCCTTGATGCGTAAGTCTTTCTTTCAACTGACCTATAACCTACTTCTCTTGATAAAATTAACTACAAGCTGACATGGAAGGTGTCAGCTGATTATCTATTGTAATTGCATTAACCAGTTTGTCTATTCCCACATTCCTGGTTTCATGATAAATTCTTCGTACCCTCTTAGTAACGGAATCCTACTATGTTTCTACTATTACTACTGACTTGATGTTGGTTATTATTATGTAGGTTTATACCTGCTAAGCGCTACTATTTAGTTGTCCTTTCCTACTTAGTTATGACTTCCTAATTGATTATTCTTTCCTTGTTTCACTTACTACTACCCCTCCTTGCTTCTACCCATTTAGGTATTGCTATCCTTCTTCTATACCTACTGGATTTATATAGTAGTAGCGATCTTTTGGTACTTTTTGTTTGGCTTCTATAACTTGTTTTGTTAGCTCCATCCTGTCACTTTTAACCCTCTGTTTTTGGAATATGGTTACCTTGTTATGCTGCCTCTGTTATCATGTTATTGGACAGGATATTTGCGCTTTAGTTTAGCTTTCCTAGCTACAATCCTTTGTATTGAAAGAGCCTACAATCCCTTAAGGATTCAGACTCTTAAACCTCAGAGGACTATCATTGTGAATACTACAAATTGAACAGTCACTCTATTAGTTCCATTACCTTTTACCTGGTCTATTAAAGACCCCTCCATTGATACTTCTCCCTCTATCCTAATAGTATCTTGTGAGGCCCTTTGGGATTCTCGAGATACTTAGGAGTAGGTTACATTTTTTGACCTAAGCTCAAGTATACCTTTGATCTTCGGCAGAGGACTGATCACCCTTGGCATACCTTGACCCTGCAGTACTAGTACAACCCCCTGGTTCTAAGAAGGCCTTCAGCGGACTCCTGGTGAGACCAGGTCACCCTAGCGTGCAACTATTTCGTTTCCAGGAGATACTAGAAGGAACTTCCCTAGAGGATTAGTAATATCCTCCTCAGAACCCCAAAATCAAGTGCCGGTACTCCTACCTGCACCACCATCTGAGGATTCAAATCTATCTTCAGTAGATAGCAGAAGCAGCGTAGAAGAGGACCAAAACCAAGCCCAGCCTTCACACTAAGCCCAAGATCAAGACCAAGAACAAGTCCAAGAACGGCTCCACCAAGAAGTCCAATCCAAGAAACAACCAACCTCTGAATCAGAATCGGATTCTGGAACAGTGGACGCTCAAGGACCAGGACCTCCAGCTTCGACACTTAGACCACCTAGTCTTCCAAGAGAACCAATAACACCAAGCCCTGCACCTGACGATTTACCAAGTCCACCAAGCCCACCTAGTCCACCACTTCAACCAAGCAATCCAAACGCTACACCCATCGCTATGTCACTCTCCCCATAGGGAAATAACCTTCCTAAATAGCCTGCACCATTTACATTCACACAAGCAGGAAAAGATTGAGACCGATTGAAAATTAACTCATGGTTCAATACAGTCTATTGATACATTGCCAGCTTTGGCATAACTGACGATGCCCCTGTAGCCTTCCAAAACTATAGAGCCTATTGCAGAGAGAAAGTCCTTGATAAAATCACCCAATATGAAGAGTCCCAAGGAGACCACACAATTGCTGGACTCAAACAGAAATTCGAGGCCTACTTACTTCCTCCCACATCTTCATATCCCATCTATAAACAGTGGCTACAAGTCAAGCAAACTAGGGGCAGAAAGAGAGTACAGCATACTGTTACTGTAATCTGACTTGAAACCTTAAGAGACAGTCTCTCGACTGGAATAATTTCGGAGTATTCAGTGAAGCAGGGACTCCTAGATACTTTGCATATCAACCTTAAGCGAGAAGTAAAACTACACATCACCTCTGACACCTCCTTGGACCAGCTAGTGGAGATAGCGGAAAAGCAAGATGCAATTGCCTACTCTACAGGACTATATGGAAATCGTCAAGGAAATGCAACCTCTAATCCAGTTTCCCAACAAGTACACAAGCGCCCCCAGATTAACATCCACCTTAATAAACCAAGGTTCTCCAACAATACCTTCCAGCATCCAAGAGTATCCCAGGCGGAGAAGGATCAGTGTAGGAGAGATAATGACTGTTATTATTGTTGAAAACAAGGACACTACTCCGATAACTGCTTTGAGAAGAAGAAGCATTGAAGCAACCAGCAGCGAGGAAATAGAGGCTCTGGGGGATCCAGGAGACCCTAAAATGTCCAGAGAACATACTATACCCAGGAAGACAATCCCCATATGAAGGAATCAGTCACAGTTACTACAAACCATGAAGGACCTAATGGAACTCAATCCCAAGCCCTTGAAGTATACATCACAGTTAATGGCCACAAAGCAAATGCACTTTTCGATACAGGAACCACAGGAGACAACTTGATATCAGGAAAGTTTGTCACTACCCACCAAATCCCTGCCAGAGACCTCGAGACTCCAATTAACCAGAAGATGGCAGTTAAAGGATCACGCTCAGCAATCAACTATGTGGCAAAGCTGGTCATACAGATTGACAAGGAATGCGGCGATATCTCTGAAGCCCAAGTCTGTTCCCTAGACAACTATGATATCCTCCAAGGAATGCCTTACCATACTGCACACCATACTGTAATAGATTGCAGAAAATCTGTTATCACCTTCCCTGAATAAGGAATCACTTTGACCAGCAAGAAAGCAACTCAAGCACGATTTTCAGCCATGAATGAAGCGATGCCGGTGATTTCATTTCCGAGAATCCTACAGTATTCCCTTGCAAGAAGACAGCTGAATTACCACCCTTGAGAGATATTAACCACCACATCCAGCAGAAAGATACAATTTCGGACCATAATCCGAGATTCTTCACATTCCCTGACAAAGTCATGCCAGTATAAAGAGCATTAATCAAAGACTGGTATGCCAAAGGAATCGTTTACTCCTGCGTGGCACACAACCCAGTCAACATATTCTCAAAGCTGAAACCCTATGGCGAAATCAGACTACTTGCAAACCTTGTACCCAGGAATGATATTACTATCAAAGACCATGGAGTGATTCCCAACCAAGCCATGATACTCAGAACTGTTGTCAGAGCAAAGTCCAGATCCACCATTGACCTAGCAAACTGGAACTTCCAAATTTGAGTTCTCCTCAGCGATATGAAATATAACACCATCAAGACACCCTTTGGATCCTTTACATGCAGAGTTATGCTGCATAGAGATTCCAACCCTCCTGCTATAGGTATGAGAGTTATAGAGTTTGTCCTAGATAGATTTATAGGAAAATTCGTTTGGGCATACATGGATGACATTACCATCTACTCAGAAACAGTTGAGGACCATGTTTCGTACATCAGATCAGTATTGGCAAGACTGAAGCAGCACCATATCAAAGCATCACCAGCCAAGTGCAAATTCTTCACCACCAAGATCTTAATTTTAGGACATGTTATAGATTAAAGAGGAATTCATGCAAACCCAGAGAAAATTTGATCCATCCAAGACTGGCCCATACCAAAATCTAAAAAGGATGTTCAGATCTTGATTGGAGTTGTGATATATCATGTACAATTCCTCCCACATCTTGCCTCCACTACTACCCAACCCTCAGACCCAATTTCCCAAGATTTGTTTCAATAGCGACCCCTGCATGAGGAAGCCTTCAAACAGCTTAAGCACCTGGCCAAGGAGACAATTCCGCTCCGCCCCATCTAATATGGGAGATTAGCTGATCCAATATACCTCATTACTGATGCCTTTAAGGTTGGATCAGGAGCATGCGTTGGCCAAGGACTCTCCCCTGAGATGGCATACCCTGCTGCATTCAAGTGCAGAAAGTTTGCTACAAGTCAGCTGCACTGCCCAGTCCATGAATTCGAACTTTTGGTGATTGTGGATACCTTAGAGGCATTCCATATAATTCTATATGGCACCAAGTTCACAGTTGTATCTGACAACAAGGCATTATCCTTTTTTCTGGAACAGATAGACCTACCTTGCTGTCAAACTAGATATTGCATGTTGCAGCAATCTTATGATTTCGATATCATACACAGACCTGGCTAAGATCATATCCTTGCAGATGCACTATCAAGAATCTATGAAGACACCCCTGCTGAAGAGGACCAAATACTTGAAAACTATAAAGAGAAGAAGCCTATCAGGCCCAACTTCTCTGCCAGGAACAGGGTATCAAGAGACTACCTCAAAGTCGCCCAGTCCCTAGACCCTTCTTCTCCACTGACTCTTCAAGTACACTCTCGCATTCTTACGCCTGAACACCACTCCATGTGGAACTCACAACATGGCACCAGCTCTAAGCCCTCCAGCTCCCAAGAAGCGAGTCACGAAGGTTATTGGGGGTGTTATGGGTCAACACCTAGTTATGGGTCATCCGGCTCTATTGTATATTGTGAATCAAAAAGTGAATAAAACAACAATACCCAACTCTTTCATTGGTAAGACCTCTATAGAATGTATTTGTGAGATAAGCATTCATTATATGAAATAATTTTAAAAATATATACAGTTTTCTCATTGTTATTGAAGTAATTGTCAATTTTTACAAATATGACTCTGCTCAATCAAAATGGCCCATGAGCTGCCTTAATCCCCTTGTTGCTTACATACATACAATGGGTAGAGGATTCTCAATGGTTTCACAAGTTGTTGCCTCAAAATCTAAGATATATAATGTGAGCTACTGAATTCAAAATCACTACTTTTGACAAATATTTTTCCCTAGCGACCTCCTTGTCTCTTTTAGTTACAACTTTGCGAAAAAACCTCCGCTTTCAGAAAAGAATGCCTAAAATGAAAGCCAATCCAGAGGACAGGATGGCAAAGGCTTGTGAAGCTCTCCGAAGTACTCCTGGACTTTCAATTCGCAGAGCCAGTCAACAGTTTGGGATTGCCAACACAACACTAAACAACCGGTATCATGGATGCAGAAAGCCTGCAATTCATTGTTATCCCGATCAGCAACTACTCAGCAATGAACCGGAGAAGGCCTAGGTCAAGTGGCTTGAAAAGTGAGATGATTATGGGTTGCCTCCATGTCGCTCTCATGTTTATCAAATTGTCTATCCCATTTTGAAAGAACAAGGAAAAGCAGAGAAGGTAGGAGAGAACTGGATACACCGGTTTTTAATTCGGCATCCAGAAATTCAATCCAAGGTTGGGAAGGTACTAGACAAACAGAGGGCACTTGCTACAGTTCTTTCATCCTTTAAATCCCACCTCAATCGGTTTTACAATACTCACAGCAAGTTTCATGTTCAAGATGAGAATAATAGAAATATACATGAGAAGGGATTTGCCCTTGGGCTCTCTGGTAGTGGGCAGGTCATTTGCAGAACATCAAGGAGGAGGCTAATGGTTATTCAGGATGGTGACCGCAGTTGGGTCACTGAAATTGAAGCTGTTTCAGGATCTGGAATAGTTATGCCTCCTCTTATTATCTATCCTACAAGGACACATGTTATGGGTCATTATAGCAATATCGACTTTGAGGAGAAGCAGGATCCCTTCTTTACTCATTCGCCTACTGGATACACGGTTTACTAGATCACCTATGAGTGGTTAGAACAAATATTTAAGCTGAAAACCCGACCCACAAATGGCATCAAACAGCACCGAATCCTCATCCTTGATTGCCACAATTCCCATTATGAGAACTTTCAGTTTATTGAATTTGCTATCGAGCACAATATTTACCTCCTCTGCCTACCTCCACACTCGACCTATGTGCCTGAGCCACTTGATGTTGGTTTGCTTTCTCCTCTCAATATATATAACAAAGAAAGAGGTTGAAGCAAAGATGTGAGCCCATGGACCAGATTCAAAGCTACAGAAGGGTGACTTCTAACTTATGCTCCATAGAGCAAGACTCAAGACCTTTACCAAGAAGAACATTCTGTCAGCATCGCGTGCAAGTTGTCTAATACCATTCAACAGACATCGAATCCTCTGTGATCCCACTCTTCTATCAAAAGCCACACCCCCACCATCCCTTGCAATTCAGCATCCAGGTCTTCGCTCACTTGCTGCTAGGAGTGACCGATCTACAAGGCTAAACCATTTAGTAAAGTTGTTAAATGAGGTGCCAGAAATAGAACCAATAGTAGAGATCAGGAAGTATTTTACCGTGCTTGTTTCTCTACCTCAAGAGACAAAGGCAGAATTGAGCATTACTAAAGAACTGCTCTAGCAATAGCAAGTTATACGTAAGAGCATCAAGCCTGACTGCCGATAATTAAAGTGTGGTCTTATACTCGGATCCAAGCAACTTACATATCTGTACAGAAAGAGAGAAGTCCTTGACGAGAAGAAGCCTGCAAGCCTTAAATGACAGGCAGCTAAGCTTGCCAAGTTGAATGAGAGGCGACAGAAGAAGTTTAAGTCTAGGTAGGTAGTCATTAGTAATATTGACGATGAGTTGGAGGAGTCAAAAGGTTCTGGTGATGATGGAAATGAAGATAGTGATGATGACATAGTTGTTCAAAATGTCGGTCAAATATACTCTACTGGAAGTTTTATAGCTCACATTTACTAGCAGGAAAATCCACAAAATAATGCCCTTAGGACTACTGTTAGACGTCTCCGCCGCTCTACATACTATCAAATCAACTATAACATTGTTGATGATGAATTTATTTCTGATTAAAAGTAACTATTTAGTATCATACACTTGGTATCCTTTGTCCTTCATCATAGTATTTTCTTAAAATAAAGTACATAGACTTATTGTAAATACAGCTGTAATACTGTGATTAAAATTTGAGAGTAAATAGAGTGTTTCTGGTTGAGTGGTTGACATTACTGCAGTTGTTTCCTAATAAATATATCTGACCCATAACTAGGTGTTGACCCATAACACCCCTGATTACGTTACTCAGATTCTGTTAAACAAGCAATGGACAAAGCAGCAGATCCCCTCGAGCATGCAACCAATGCCATTCAAGGTTGTGACAACCTTGAGACCTCCTCCTATTTCAGCAATCCTCAAGAGCCATCCCCTGTCACAGTACATATTGAGTGAGCTAAAGCTCAACTGTCTGGCCTTGCGGCAAGAATGAACAATCATCCAGGACATATAGACCAACTACAGCATCCCGATACTGTCACCAACTGCTTTATACGAGTCCTTGATTCTATGACCCAACTGGAATCCCTTGCACTCACCACCTACGGAAATATTGCCCTTAGCAGCACACCTACTGAACCTCACCCTCAGCCCACACCAGTTCCTCCACAACCTCTAGTCAATAAACAGGACCGATTTCTTGAATTTAATAGAGATAGAGTCTTGCACTGGACTGCCTATTTCTGGGACGTGTGTCAAACCCACAATAATGTAAAGAATACAGGCTACTTTCCCTCTAGATCTCGCTATATTCCAGGACCCTTGCCTCTCTACTCTTTCTCCAACATTGTCGCCCCTCATCATCCCTAGCGCAGAGCAGAGCACAGATTGGCTGTTCCTCCTCCCTTCCACGATGATGATAGCTACCCAGTCTTTCATACAGTTATTGATAAGGGAAAAAATGAGAAATACTGGATATCAGCCAAGGATAGTATCAACCTACCCCAGAAGTACCTTTCAATTCCGAGGATTGCTTCTTTGATCAGCCCATTTCACAGCTTGACCTGCGCGCTTTTCAACTCACCAACTTCATTAAAGGAAAGTGGTACTGTTAAGGGTAGTCAATATTAAGGACAAGCGAATCTGACTAGGCAGATATCCTTCTTTGTAAACGGAGATTGTCCAGGAAGGCTCGTAGGTAAAGATTTTGAGTAAATCTTATAATATTGATAATATCTCTTGTCTGTTGCTCAATGATGTCTAAAGCTCATGAGACACTTCAATATTTATATACAGCAACTGAGTGTTTAAGGACTACATCAAACTTCTATACCTCCACCAGTTTCCATCCTTCAATCCTAAGTGCGAGAAGCGTTTAACTCTGAAAATATTGTTACCCCCACAGCTTGACAATACGTCAGACCTGCTTTATTCCCTGATGGTGTAAACCATTTATCAGTCGGAGATGTCGTTCCTTGTCCTATGCTTAAATATAGGTAGTCACTTATGGAATTTACTAATAGTTTCTTAGAACTCCAAGGGGCCAACTTGGCTGGTGACCCATCTGGATACTGCCGGCTTTCCTCGTTTCTTACAGATGGCTCTCAGAATGAATTAAGACCTACAATCAGTCCAATACCGTATCCACTTTCTATGCCTCTCCTTATCAACCCATTCCGATAGGTCCAGAGAGCAAGAGAGGCATGTTTTCCGGGTGTAAGTGGGTTCTCATATTTCTCCTGGAGCCCTCTCATGATATACTCATTTTTACCGGGGGCGTCCTGTCACCACTGGTCCACTCCAGGGAAGGCTGTACGATTGGACCATAACCCAGCGGACAAGGATCCTATGCACTTGATTCCAGTTGCATTAGGTCATCTGGGTCTCCCGATTGATATACCCTGCACACAGCATCCAGTTGGAAGGACGGCGATGACATATATGGTGTTACACGAGGGGCGCCAATTTTCAGTCTTTTGGTGAAGGGACACCTTTTACTGAAGGTGCAGCAGGTGATGTGCAGGCCCAACAAGGGCGCCGGAGGGGTATGAGCCGTATGTCAGTCCAATTTTTGATGAATTCAGTGTTGGATTCCAGTACCTTGTACCCTTGTGCCTAACATGAGCTTCCACCCCTGAGCACTAGACTCGAATCGCCATTTTCCCAAGGTTATCCTCTCTTTTCAAAATAAACATAAAAATCTAAAACTCTAATACATGTGTAACCTACTCCTAAGTATCTCGAGAATCCCAAAGGGACCCTGAAGACACTATTTGGATAGGGGGAGAAGCGTCGATGGATAGGTCTTCAATAGACAAGGTAAAAGGTATGGAACTGATAGAGTGACCGCTCAACTTGTAGTATTAAAGATGATAGTCCTGTGAGGCTTGAGAGTCCGAATTCTTAAGGGATAGCAGGCTCTTTAAATACAAAAGATTGTAGCTAGGAAAACTAAACAAAAGTGCAAACATCCTGTCCGACAAACATGCTAACAGAGGCAGTATACCAAGGTAACCATATTCCAAAAACAGAGGGTTAAAAGCGACAGGATGGAGCTAACAAAACAAGTAATGGAATACAAACAGGAAGGAACAAGAGATCGCTACTACTATACAAATCCACTAGGTATAGCAGGAGGATAGTAATAACCAACTGGGTAGAAGCAAGGAGGGGTAGTGATAAGCGAAACAAGGAAAGAATAACCAGT
>QFET01013897.1:0-12611 GCA_003316355.1 Tuber calosporum
ACACCGACTTGGTGTTGACATTGGCTAGGAATTCCTTCCAATGTGCAGATTTGGCCCTTGTGTTAGATGTATGTTTAGTCATAGGTTTATATGTTGTGAAATTGAGTAGAATGCTTCAAAGGCCAGTTGGTCATAAAGCCCTTTAGGGTATTCCTTATGGTTTTGTTGAGTTTATTTCTTTTAAGGGGAATGTAACAGAATCCTACTATGTTGCTACTATGACTACTGACTTGATGTTAGTTTTTACTTATTTATGTTTAAAACTGATAGGCGTTACTATTTGGTTGTCCTTTCCTACTTGGTTAACTTCCTAACTGGTTTTTCTTTTCTTGATTAGCTTGTCATTACCCAGTCCTTGCATCTCCCGATTTGGATATAACTATCCCCCGATTCTACATACTGGATTAGTATAGTATTAGCGATCACTTGTCCTTACTTGCTTGGATTGCATTACTTGTTTTGTTAGCTTCATCCTATCATTTTTAACCCTCTGTTTCCGGAATATGGTTACCTTGTTATGCTTCATCTGGTAGAATTTTTGTTAGGCATGATGTTGATGCTTTTGTTAAGCTTTCCTAGCTATGATCTTTGGTATTTTAAGAGCCTACAATGACTCAAGGCTTTAGACTCTCAAGCCTCACAGAACTATCATCTTTTATCCTACTAGTTGAATGGTTACTCTATTAGTTCCATACCTTTTGCCTTGTCTATTGAACACCTATCCAGCGATGCTTCTCCCTCTAATCTAATAGTAACTTCAGAGTCTCTGTGGGATTCTCGAAACACTTGGGAGTAGGTTACAAGAGTTCCAGTTCAACTTGTAGTATTAAAGATGATAGTCCTGTATGGCTAGAGAGTGTTAATCCTTAAGTCATTACAGGTTCTTGAAATACCAAAGAATATAGTTAGGAAGGCTTAACCAAAGCGGAAACATCCTGCCCAACAAAGATACAACGAGTGGCAGCATACCAAGGTAATCATATTCCCAAAACAGGGAGTTAAAAGCGACCGGATCCAGCTGACAAAACATGTAATAGAATCCAAACAAGTAAGGAGAAGCAACCTGCCAATTCTATCCAAATCCAGTAGGTATAGCAGGAATATAGTGATACCCAAATGGGCAGAAGCAAGTAGCAGGTACTGACAAGTCAAACTAGGCAAGAATAACCACTTAGAAGGTCATAACCAAGTAGGAAAGGACAACCAGATGGTAGCGCTTATCACGTATAAACCCAAATAAATAATAATCAATATCAAGTGAGTAGTAATAGTGTTAAGGGTAGTCGATTCTAAGGACAAGCGAATCTGACTTGGCTTAAATCTTTCTTCGAAAACGGAGATTGTCTAGGAAGACTAATATGTAAGAATTTGAGTAAATCTTATAATATTGATAAGATTTCTCCTCCGTTGCTTGATGATGGCTAAAGTTTGGCAGGTACTTTGATATTTATATCCTGCGTCTGATTGTTAGTGGACGACAACTGATTTGCTGGTAAACAAGTATTTTCTCCTGTGCATTCATCTTTGGATCTGACAGAAAACCTGCTTTGACACTGAAACTTTCTCCTTCCCTGCACAGCTGATGCCGTTATCAGAGCTCTGACTTATCTGAGGGTGTGAATCCCACTTAGTCTGAGTTGTCATCCATCTTTCGGCTGTTAAGGTTATGGCCGCCCAGTTTAGAACGTATCAATAATTTCTTAGAACTACAAGGTGACAGCTTGGTTGTTGGCTGAGTCGGCTTCGTGCTGTCTTGTCCAGCTCTGCAGCTGGCTTTCAGGATGACTAGTATTTGTGATTATGCTAATCCCTTCTCGTCTTCACTGCCTCTCCTTAACAACTTGTTCCGATAGGTTCAATGACCTTGTAGGCCTCATATGGGGGCTCAGCGTGCTCTAGGTATGTGTCTGATTAGCCTACTTTAATTGCCTGTTCATACTCTTGTCGGACTACCTGGACTCTGTTAACCTCAATGGTGTATAACTCTGCGGGTTCTTGACTGAACCACTTCGTTCCACTTCCCAGACGTAGCCAGTGATGCCCTCTTAGATATAGCACTTACAGCATCCGTTCGGAGAGAGGGCGACGACGTATACGGTGTTACAAGATTGCTTCAATTACTCATTTTCCTATGAAAATGAGCAAATACACAAGGTGCCTCTGTCGACTCCCACTGCAAACGCCGGGGCCGGCGGGGTATGATTGTCTGTAGAGGTTTGGACTCATGCTCTTCCTCATTGTGAGTGTCATGTAGTCCTCTCAGGGGTCATTTGTGCCTAACAAATAGTAGAAACATGGTACGTTTCTGTGACAATTCTGCTAATTGTGCACCTACCAGCAACACTAGTGCCTTCGGCTTACCCTTACTGGTTATGTCTGCAAAGTTGCCAAATTTTCAATAATGATTGCTTATCATTAAAGGTTCATGGTGTTGTGCTGACCTTCTTACTTAGTTGTGAATCTAGCTATTCACTTGCATGATCCAAACTTTTCCTCTGCCCAGCTATAGATAGTTCCATAGGATTTGACCTTGAAATTGAGAAACAGGAACTGAATTGAAATCTAGTAATTAGAAGGAGTAATCAATAAATTGAGGATGTAGGAATATGCTAGGATTGAGAATTATTATAACCTCTCTCTATTTAAATATATCATATTTAAATACCCATAATAAAATAATTTTTTGAAGAAAAATAGAAAAAACAATATTAATTAAAAAAGAAGTCTAGTGTCACTCTTGCCTTGATGCCCCTCTTGGGTTCCCCGACTATTAGCAACCGCTTAAATGGTGAGCAACAGGATATTATTGCTTTGAGATACATTTAACATGGATCGTGTACCACTACAGGAGCAGCTTGCGCTGGCATGGAAATGATATTGAGGGAGAAGAACTTAGACTCCTTTCAGAGAGCGATTGGCGAGAGCGGAGTTAGGGGGCTAGGGAGTTTTGAATGTGGTAGTTGGTTGTCACACCCTGCTTTTTTTTTCCTTTTGTAGCACAGGTTTCAGACGGTCGTTCGGTGGCTAGGTTTACTAGTGAGAATGGAAAGCGTTGCTCTAGTTGGTACTTCATCAAGCTGAATTATTCCCTTGACTGCTTGTCCATAGTTCTACTTTAGGAAAATTTAAGTCTTTTTTTGATCTGCTCTTTCATCCACTATCGAAGGGGAGGTTTTGTCATCACTTGAACTGTGCTCAAATATTGGCAAAGTTGGGTGTGAGTTCAGTTGTCCTGTTCATTCAACTTCCACACCCCTCGTGAACACTACACCAAGGAAGACTCTTTGTGTTGCTATCAACACACACCGCCCATCATCTTTGCCAACACAAAACACGTAACGACGAACCCATACAACCAGAACCCAAAGGGAGAAATAAGGAAAAAAGTGCTTTATGACAGATGGCGGAAATTAATCAACTCTTTGAGAGCCGTGGTGAAAGGGAAGATGCCTGGAAGGTATGTAAAAGAAGGGTGTTTGAACTTTCTTGTTTCCTTTAGTGTATCGGCTTCTTGGGGATGGGGAGTGCTAACAACTACCTGACCGAGTTTGGGATTTTCAGAATGGAGTGGCAATAGTCAAGTAGAAATTCGATGGACATAGTGATAGTGGTCGCAACGATGATAGTAGAGAGAGTGATATAGCCATGCACAATGTCAGCGCTGAGGGGCATCAAGACAATGATTTGGATATGGAGCATTTCGGTGATGAGCACGCTTCTCATTAGTTGACAAATTTTATCTTGGACGGCAACTTGGACTAAATCTGGGGATACTAGGTTTCGTGAACTGATCATCACTTCTGTAGCCCGTAGGCCATGACATCCATGGAGCAGGGCACAGAGGAATACATATTCCTAGTAGCCGTGATCCGTACATGCCCCAACTACGAACTGTGCACCACCACTCACTCAGTCCATAGCAGCATTGGGCGCGCCACCCCTACCACAAAAAGACACTGCGAATCTCTCTCTGTCCCATTAGGTGACGCTTGGCTGGCTGCATGTGCCCCAGTAGAGGGTCGTTGGGGGCGTCCATGTCAGATAAGTGCATCCCGGAAGAATACCCCTGCAGCGGCAGCAGCCCGAGCGTGAGCGACAGTGACAATGACAACCTCAACGACTACCTCAAGCCCCTCCCTCAAATTGAGATAACCAGTGCATCCCGCCTCTTGCCTATATCCAGCCAGCAATGCACAACCCAGGGGGCTACCCCGCGTAGCCCTCCGACCGAGCCCATGTCTTCATCTTCGCGCAGATCAGTGGTTCCACCTGCCCCGGACAAACCACTCCTGGCATCTGCCCCGCGTACAAGCACCGCAACCACCCAAAGGATAAGGCGTAGAACCAGGCTTCCAATCTGGTTGGTGAGTTGTGGATCAGTGATTGGTTCCATGGGTGTTATCAGGGTGAGAGGGTGTACGTGAATTGCCAAACCTGATATATGCTTGTCCCCCTTGAGGAGGTTGTGATTTATCTTGCATATGTGGAGATGGTAAGGGTGAGGGGGTGGGAGGTTTGGGATCCCAAGGAGGGGGGTGTTTGGGATGGGTATGAGCTGCCCTTTGGAAGTATTACTTCCAACATCTTTGTTTTCAGGAACCATATTCAACCCCGACGGAGGAATCATTCGGACGGACCATGGCTTCAAGCTTCCGTCTTAAGCACACCCCTTTCTTTGATCCTCATTTGACAATAGGCTGACAGTTTTTTTGTCCAGGACTCGCCACTCAATTCGCACCACCAGCTGCAACCCTGATCTGCAGTTCTATGATTATTGGGATGTTTCTCCTGAATTGATTGAACAATTGTAAGACTACCAAAAAAAATAGACAATACCTACGAGCAACTGCAGAATACCAGGACCTGCCGCTCTACTATGCTCGACAGCACCGATGACAAAATCCAAACCCTCAGCAAGGGAATCGAAGGCATGAATGGTCAAATTGCCATCATCCCGGAAGACATTAGCTTGACCAAAACTGTCGCGGGGAATGCCGTTCAGGTAAAGCTTAATGACCTAAAGAAATCCAAGGCCGCGGTTCATAAGGAGGGCATGTCTAAGGAGTGTGTTTAAAGGGGTGGCAGGGATTGCTTTGGAGGTAAGAAAATACCTTGGTTCTCATGTGCTCCTCTTGGTGATGGTAATTTGAGTAGGATCGACTTACCATAGGGGCGCATGGGAGGCGGGTTTTTCAAGTTAATCACAGCCCGAATCAGAATATGAGGTTCTTAGGTTTCATCTTTACTCCAACTGCAATGGCAATTGTTAACAAGGATGAAAAATGAGCGGACCCAACCCGAACCAAGCCCAGCGCAAGTTACCCAACTCAACCAAACCCAATGAACCATCACCCAGGCCTGCCGTGAACCAATCCCAGCGAGGTATATCCTATGAGTGTTAAATAGAGTTCAATATAGGATAGGAAATTTGATCCCACCCCCACTCCGTACATATTCTACCCCAGCAACTCTCTTAATTACCCACCTTGGTTGACCAACTGCAACGCCTTCCGTAGACTCTTGAATTGATTCTCCAGAATTCTAGGCGCGTTTTGTTATTGATGATTGCTCCTGATGGATGGAAGGAAGGATTTTCTTCTTGTAACTGAGTGCTGGAATGTTGGTGCAATGGGTTATAAGGTACATTTGTGAACCATGGATACATCGCTAGTGTCTACTCAGCGGAGTTTTGAAATTTTAGAGCTGATACAATCAATTCGTTCTTGGCTAAGGTCTTACACAAAGTCATTTACCATATAATACCCTTTCTACACCCTTGCGAAATACCTGCACTCTGGTCAATTCAGCCCGACAGTCACACACGCCTTCATATCGCTAATGGCAAGGAAGAACTTGTTGCACAACTGCTTCACCCAGAACATAAACACGCAGAAAACCACCACGCTGGTGTTCCACCGGAGAAGCTCGTTGAAGCCTACAGCTCGTTCGCCGGACAATCGTGCATCGATTGCCATGACACGTACTTGGCCGATAGGGTGAAGAAGTACATTCTCTTTAGAAGTGTTCCCCAGTGCGGGGTTTGACCCGGGTTAGTGAAGCAGGATGTTGTATTCTTGGAGGGGGCTTGCCGCGGGCGTTTCAGATGGGGTGGGTTGGTGGGCGGGCGGACAATGTGCTTTTGCTAGGCGGGTGCGATCAGGGGGTGAGAAAGCTGGCAGAGGCGCTGGAGGAAGTTTGGGGGTCAGTCGGAGGTGGGAGTGATAAGAAGGCGGAAGAAGAAGCTGAGAGCTCCAAAGATGCCCAACTGGTAGAAAGCATAGACGTGAAAGTCGGCCTCCTAACGGAAGAAGTTGAGCGTAGCCAATCCGTCATTGATGGCTGGAAGGACAAAGTCAGGAAAGACCTCTCCCCCCAAGAATCACCTATCTCCAGAATAGTCGAGGCAGACCTTTGCGGCGAGGACGGTGAAGTCAGTCTCGTGGACCAGAAGCAGCTCGGGGGGGGCTGCGGCAGCCCAACCCACTAGTCCTTCCGTGGATAGTACTGACCTCGATATTGCCGCCTGGGATCCAGAGCCTCTGGTGAGGAAAGTGGGCAGTACGGGGGTGAATGATTTTGATAAATGTGGGATAGGGGACGTTTGCATTTACAGTTTTCGCTATGCTTGCTTTTCGGTCCTCGCGGTATGTTAGTTGGTCAGTTGTTTCTGTTGAGCAATAAATACGGATGATATACTCTGGCATTTTCGCATTAGACTTTATCTGGTCGAGGGGTACTCCCAGCACGAGACTGTTGTACGGTATCTCCCGTCATGAATAATCACTCGCGTAACAGCCGACTACTGACTATTGAGTACTCGTGAAGCCCGACTTGGATGTCAGATTAATTCCGCGTCACACTACTCCTCCATCATATGCTTAAAATACCGGCACCTCCCCCACCTTCCAGTACCTTGTACACCCCCAATCCTGCTTGATTTCATTTCCACATCACAAATTATTCACTCGGCGTACGTGCTCCCTTGCCCTCCCCCAACGACGCATGATACTTACCGGCACTGATAACCCTAAATTCACTGCGCGGAGGATATCATAATAATAACACTATCATAAAATTATAGGGGAAATAATCCGCTGACCTGGTGTGGTACATACGAGTAGGTTGTTGAGCCTCTAGACATGCTGCAAGATTCGGAGCCGCTCACTCGGGTGAAGCTTGACGCACTTGGCGAGTAATACACCAGTGACTTTACGAGAGGGGGGAGAGGGGGAAATAAGGAGGGCGGCTAGGGACTGCGATGTTTGTCGGGACTGTGGGGGGAGGGGGTGGGAGAGGAAGTCTCTCTGGCACCAACTGCCGTAGATCCGCGCTCCAATTTCGATATCGAATTGGATTTTGGCTAGAGACAGGCATCAAAGCTTTGGGATTGTGGAAGCAGGCATGGGAGCAGGAATGATGGACGAAATAGTGTATGTAAAAGGGACTGGGCTCGTGGCAGTGGAGGGCAAAAGCGATGACCAACGCGAGAGGTGAGGAAAAGAGGGTAAAAAGAAATTGATTTCGCCGGGGCTCGAACCGGGAACCACCTGAGTGTTCAACTGGTGTGATAACCAACTACACCACAAAATCAGATAACATCTTTAGCCCTTACCTCCAATGATGCCTACAGTTTTGCTGCCCTCCCTTCGGTTTCCCTACCCGCCCAACCACAAGCCGCTCGAGCTTATTAGAATGACCCTACCCTGCCCTCTTCGCATTATGGCAGCCTTGGGCCTCCAGGGAGACGGCCGCTTTCACCGATACCAAATGTCGCATTATATCACATGCAGAGATCTGCATCCCCGGGATCTTCTTCTGGATGACAGGCCTCTCGTCCCCCGGTTGCTTGCAACCGGATCTCCAACCAAATAAGCCACAATGCCAGTGTGCCACTTCATTTAGAACATGCCAGTACCAAGCTCTCAGATAGCGCACTCGCGAAATCAAGGGGAGTTTTGCGAAAGTTGCCGGAGCGCAGGCCTATTACCACTTTTGAGGGGGCCACGCTCGGGCTGGCACTGGGGAGTCATTGACGAACGGAGGGTGTGTGAGATTGCAAAGGGACCAGGGTGATGTCGATGCATGTGCAGTGATTGAATCCTATGGCGAAGATGAGACTAGTAGTATAGAGGAAAGCACTGGATCAAATGCGCCTGTGAGTGAGGGAGAGGAGAGGGAGGACTACTACGCCCAGAAATGGTTACGGCCCCAACAGTAAAAGTAGCACCGCGAGAACGGAGGAGACGGTAGAGAGAGGCCCAGTTATGATTAAATTATGATCAGGATTAGGGGCGATTCCGCAGGGGGCGCAAGTAGGTCGGAGAAAGAAAGGATGTGGAATAGACATCAGGAAGGGGGCTATTAGTGGGCTGAGGACAATCATGAGTTTACTGGCTGCTGCGGAGGAAGAATGTATGTACTCCTACCTACATTCTAGGGGTGGTTGTAACTTTTCCGATAGGGAAGGCTGAGTATACGGTATAGTGTTCACTCCCACCTGCCCCCGATATCGATTACCCTGTCAGGTAGCATTCATGGAGCAAACCTGCTATAAAGGATAGACAATCGGGTGTGCGTCAGTCTACAAATTTCTACCTACCGTTGCATAACTCTATGGCAATCTCCTCGGATACAGAAGCGGACACGCACGATCTGCACGGTGTTCAATGAATGGTGATGGTCTTCTCTCCTATAACTTCTACACCGGAGACACAACGTGTCGTTAGGACAATTCTGCATGGGGAATATGAGTCGGTAGTCAAGGAGGTAGAGGAAGGTCCTGAGCGGGTGCAAAAGGTTCTTGTTGCTACGGATTTGAGTGGGGAGGCCCAGCATGCTCTGGAGTGGACAATCGGGACGGTTCTGGGAGCTGGTCATACTCTGATGGCCATATATGCCATCGATCAGGATACGGTGGAAGCTGGCGGCAAGATTTTTCCGGATGACAAGATAGCGGGAGAATTGAGTAGCTAGGCTGCAAATTATTTGGTTCACAGTATAGACGGCCGGAACCATATCATTTATTGCAGTCCCTCTATGGGACAGAAGAGGAAAAAAAATACCAAGCGGTGATGATTGGAACAGAAACCAATTGAGGAACCATCTCGTTCAACGCCAGTCCTCTATGACCGAGAAAAAATAATAATACCAAGCGGTGGCGATCGGAATAGAAGCCAATCCCGAAACATATCATTAAACGCCAGTCCTGATGACCAAGAAAAAAAATCCCGGACCCATTACCATCCCGTCTTCGTGAAAGTGTATCTCACTTGCGTTTTTGGAGATCCAATTCGATTAAGTGCTTTAGGTCGCTCATTTCAGACTTCTGACAAAGCTTTAAGTGTTCCAGCTTATCGTCTGTCCTTTTTTCGGCAGTGGTGACGACTTTTTCCAAGTATTCCTTCATTTCCTTAGCCGTATTTTCCACGTGTTCCCTCGTTTCCTTAGCCGTTTGTATATCGTACACCATGACTTTGTAAGCGAGCTGTGGATACCAGTGTCAGCAGAATAACTCAGAAAACCAGAGCATACAGGCGAGCTTACCCCCCCAAAGCCAAAAAAAATCGTCCCACCAACAATTGAGACCAAGATTTTTATCCACCCTTCCATTTTGCTGAAACCATCATTAATGGTTTTTCGGTGAATCCCAACTTCCTTTTTACTATTAGTTAGCATGTGTAAAACTAATTGTGATTTGATCCTTACGGTTTCTGGAGAAGCCAAACGCTCTAATTCCGACATCTTTGGGGCCTCATGTTTCATCAACGCTTCCCCAATGAGTTCATCAATGGCCTTTCTCTACAAAGCCATCAAATTAGCATCTCTCACTGAACAACCGTCGAAAGTTTCACTTACCTGCACGGTGTGACCAAACTTGCGAGGGAAATGTGTGGCACGATAATAAGGGATGAATCCTTTACGAAAACTTAGCTGGCGTGCGAGATTGAAAGCCATGATTTTTGTGTTTAACGTGCGGGGGGGAGAAGGTTGTTGTGTTTAACATGCAGGAGATAAGGAGAAGGTTGAGGATAAGGAGGACACGACGGTCAGAAATGAATCCCGGAGCTTAAATTCCTCTCAGAGCCAGTTACCCGGAAAACGCCACCGGTACTTCCCCTGGTGAAGAAGACACCCCGCTTTTCCCTACTAAGACCCCGCCCTTCCCCAGCTCCCAAGAATACCATCAACCGACCTTACTCAATAACTCCCCGTCTGTTAGTGCAAGCAGCAGCGAGCGGAGGATGTCTCAATATACCATCGATAATAGTACCAACACTCCCAATAATACGAACCTTTTAATGTGCAGAATAGCTATGTCGCTGCGGATGATCGGGCTCAACTCCTAGCCTGGTTATCACCCCTAGAGCCCAGGGTACGGCATCAAGACATCCAAGTGCGTCGTGTCGATAATGTTGGAGAATGGATCATGCAGACTGACGAATCCAGAAAGTGGCATGGCAGGAGTGGTAGGGGTGAAGATAATAACACAGTCTTGTTTTACTACGGAGGGCCGGGGTCAGCAAGACATTTGTCAGGTAACAAGAATTATTCAGTGGGGAGGAACGAGAGTCAGTGCTAACAAGCCGCGATGTCAGTTTGCTGGCAGTGGGCAGGTTGTGCGATCAGTCTAGTGGAAAAAGCAATGCCGTTGCATGTTTTTAATTTAACTTCGCGGCTCGGAAGAGCAGTCTGCGACCAGTATGCTGAGTTCCTTGCCGAAACAGGTCGTTGGCGGGGTGGACAAGACTCAGGGGGATATATCACGGGCCTTGCAACGATGGAAAGGGGTCATTGGTCGGCGAGGGCAGCGACTGCCGGGTATCGCGAAGATGTTGCAGGCCACCACATCCTTACTACGCACATTTGTATGCATAGACGCCCTGGACGAGTGTGCAGCAGTGCATCAGGTCAAGCTCCTTGATTCGCTGAAACAAATGCTCCATAATTCACCGCGCACACGAATATTCACTATTGGAAGACCTCATAGTCGGGCCGAGATCGAGTAGCGTCTCTCTGGGCGAGTAACCAGTGTATCTCAAGGTCCTAGAAAAGACGATATCCTTAAATAGCCTCGCGTTAGACTAGACGAAGATGTAACGCTATATGCTATGGACGAGAGTTCAAAGGCAGACATTCTAGAGAAGATTCTGGAAATTATGTCGGAAATGTAGGTAGGCGATAATATCGGGCCGTCTCACATTATTCGCTAATAGATATGTATTTAGGTTTCTATTGGCTTCCCTAAATATAGACGACTCAATCTTGCACAAATCGACAATCTCTCGGAGACGAGAAAGGTTAAGGAAAATAACAAATGGATTAAAATCGGGAGATGTCTACGGTGCGACAATCGAGCAGATCAAGGCGCAAGATGGGGGCAAATCAAGACTTAGGATGGTAGTGTTGATGTGCGTTAGTCATGCAGAACGGCCATTGCGAGCAGACAAGCTCTGCCAGGCCCTAGCAGTTACGCTTACCTCCACGGGTTTCTATATTGGTAACATTCCTTTGATATCAACACTGGTTGGCTCTTGTCAAGGACTTATTACTGTAGATAGGAGTCATCAACCATGCCATTGGTTCGCTTTATTCTCCAGGAGTATTTGTCCTCTCGTTTCCATGGGCTCGGCAAAACCTCACTTGGCAGTGGCCGAAATCTGCTTGACTTATCTGAATTCCCAACTGGTCGAAGCCCTTTTGACTGCCCTTTTCCTGATGCTCAGAACGCACCCTTTTTGGAATATGGTTCAATATACTGGAGAGTGCATGCAAAAGGGGAGCTCTCGGACTACGGGTGCTCACTTGCGCTGGAATTATAATAAGAGAGAATTATGGCCAGATATCGACCAGCTTATTTTTAGCCCAAGCAAAGCACTTCCATCTCCGGAGTTTTGATGGCCCCTCTGTGTTCAGCTGACTGCACGGCGCATCGTTCTATGGAATTTTTGAGGTTATAGCTGATGTAATATCGATGGAATGTTATGATATCAACGACATGGGTTTTTCGGGTTGTGGGCCGCTTGGATGGGCGCTCGGAACGGACATGTGGGAGTGGTGAGAACACTGCTCGGGCAGGGAGGGATCAGCTCTGACATGCTAGATAATGACGGGGAACACCGCTCTGGTTTGCCGCTGAGGGTAGACACGAGGAAGTGGTGAAAATATTACTCGGGCGAGAAGAGCTCAATCCCGACAAGCCGACTAACAGCGGCCGAACACCACTCTCTGTTGTCGCTCAGAATGGACATAAGGGAGTAGCGAAAATTCCACTCAGACGGGAAGAGGTCAATCCCAACAGGCCAGATAATGATCGTCGAACACCACTCTCCCGTGGGGCTTGTTTTTTTTGGACATGAGGGAGTTGGAAGAAATACTCCTCGGACGGGAAGAGGTCAACCCTGGCAAGACGAATCATCACGGCCAAACACCACTCTATTTTACCACTCAGAATGGAGATGAGGGAGTTAGCTCTGGTGGTGTAAGTTCTCCCGCAATTTGGAGGATTACCTCGTTTAGCAGGTGTAGGAATGGCATGTTTGCTGGGCGAGTGATCGCCGAGTTGGTAGGAATGGGAAGGGTAAAGTATGGGGGATGTTTTCTTGGGGATCGGA
>QFET01013898.1:0-11468 GCA_003316355.1 Tuber calosporum
GGATGTTTTCTTGGGGATCGGAGGGAGGGCGGGGGGGCCGGGGTTCTTATCTGAAAAACGCATGTTACAGGTATGAAGAACCTGAACACATCAGGTTTAGGGTTCTTTTGTCCATATCACAATTAAACTGGTGAGTATAGTAGGGTCTACTCGTGCTAAGGTTGTGGTAGGCCACAACCCCCGATCGCTCGCTGGCTCGCAACCGGGAGCATTCTAAAGAGTGCCTGACAGCTCAACGGTCTTTTACAGCTCAACGGTAGCTCATGGCTTAGCATGACTTTGTGGTTGAATAAAATATTGGCATAGGGCATGTGGGTGCTGTTTTAGGAAAATGACCACTTTGAGTTTTTTGTTGTTTTGAGTAAAAGCGAATTTTAGTTTGCATAGCAACCAACACAGTTTGGAGAAAAAGGAAAAACAAGTTTTTAACAAATAATTTGAAATAGCATAATAATTAATAGACAACAAAAATCAGGAATAGGATACTAACAAAGTCTAAATTCCCCTTGTTAATGCTATGGAAGAATTGTTTTCCTTTATAAAGTGGTAAAAATAAGTAGGGTTTGATGGTAAGGGTTGGTAAAGGAAGGGTAGAATATGATAATTATGAAATATTAACAGAACAGTTAATTTAGTTAATAGGCTTCTTTTTGTTCTTAGAACCAGGAGGATGACTACACAGTCTTTTTACAGGAATAATAGCTGGAACTTCCTCCTGATTTTCCAGATTCTGACCTTTTAAGTTATCTAAAGTTTGTTAATCAAGGACCAGGCAAGTTTTAACTTGTAAAAGAAATTTTTTTAGATCAAATATTTCACAGTTGATAGTACATAGCAGCACTTCTTCTTTCTGAATGAACTTGTATTGTTAATTGCTGCTTAGACTGTTTGACATTAAGTAGATATAGATTCTTCTGCTGATGAAGTGCGGAAACTAATGTTTCTTCTGGCTGTGTATAATACCAAGTATCCAGATACTTTGACAGGATATAGGTAGAATATTTATGCTAAATATTATGGTACTTCTCTGAGTTTAGGCTAATATCGTCAATTCAACAAGGAGAAATAGCTCAAAAATCATTGAGAATGAAACCTGTATTTCAGAGATCATATTTAATCATTAAACTTCTAATTCTTCAGTCTAGTTAGGCTAGTTATATCATACCAGGAGCACTCAAACTATGCCTATCTATAGTATTATCATCTGAATCTAAAGCACAAGAGTCTGGATAGCCTTTTAATTCAGTACTATAACTTGCTACACTATTTTAGTTGATAGACTTATCACATTCAGAAGACTCTTCTTTATAGTATTCATCACTCTCCATCAAAGCTTCTAGAATGATTGAATGTATAGGAGTATAAGGGTATTATGGAAAGACTATGATAAGACTAAGCTAATATTATCTACTACCATAATAGACTGATATCCTCTAAAGTTATAACTCTAACTAGCCCTACTATATAGCCCTATAACCTTCAGTTAATATTGTAATTTAAATAGTTACTATGGGTTTATCATGTCTGTAAAATATTCACAAACATATCAAATTTAATAATACATATAATAACTACAGATCCTACAGTCAGAAATATTTGAAACTTTAATAGAAGATACTTCTCAAATAGGACTATCATTTGATGGAAAAAAGTTTTTTTAGTAAAAATTTTAATATAGATAATTATTCACCCAATTTGGCCTCAAATTTAAGTTTAAATATATTCCAAGAAGCTGAGAGCCTGCTCTACCTGGTAAAGGGGGCAGAGGATTATATATCCAGAGTAGTGACAACCGCCCATTGTGGTTATTTTTGCAAAAAAACACAAATGTGTAAAGATTATGTAATACCATAGTACTTATAGTGACAAATGTGAACCAGTGAATTATGTATAAGAAGAATAAAACAATTTAGAGAGTAAATCCAATAGAAAGTATCAAGCTTATGAGCAAGTTTAACTTTGTGAGCATAATATTTTAGGTATTATTCATTGTTTTAGCTTTACCTGTTGTCGGATACCAGTAGTTATAAGCTTAGAGAGTTTTCTTTTATAAGCTAGAATAGAATGTCTCTCTTTGACATAGGCCTTTATCTCCATTAGAAATAGCTTGCGTTTCGCTATCTCTGCCCTTGTCTTAGCATTTTGAGACTGTCTCAACTGCTTCTCCGCCCTTTCTACCTCTGTATCCTCCCTCCTTTTAACCATCTGACGTGCTTCCAATGTGTAAATAACTCCACCTTTTTGAACCTGCCTCCTACTTTGTGACCTACGCTTTGCAGCTTGTACTTGATCTATCAACTTGATATATTCTGAACATTTTATAGCAAGGGTATGTCATAGTTTGTGACTAAGCGTCAAGGCTACGCAGGTGACTCATACGAGTCCGGTGATGGATTTCACATGATGTGTAGTTGTACAGTCATTGCATAGTTATCAGTTATGATTGGTATATTGTGCAGTTGACTCATACGAGTCAGCTGATGGATTTCACTTAATGCGCAGTTGCGCAGTCATTGTATAAGTTATGAGTTGTGATTGGTATATTGCGCAGTTGACTCATACGCGTTAGCTAAGAGAACTCACATAATACGCACTTGCGCAGGCATTATATGTTTATGAGTTATCAAGGATAGGGTTGAGGGAAGAGGCCTATATAAGGACCTCTAGGCGGCCTGTAGTTAGGACTCTTCACGCAACCATCTAAGTTCATTCCTATACAATTACTTTACCTCTTTGCCTTCCAGTCCCACTATTGGCATCGTGCGCTAGGACCTATAGGGTTCGGCTATCAATACTACGTAGGCATAGGCCTAAGAACAATCATGGATCTTCGACTGTTACAATTCATTGCGATAGAACTCCTACAGTGGTGGCTGAAATTAGAGCCATCCCCGATCCAGAACAGATACGAGAACGCTGCAGTGATCTGGGTTCCATTAGAAAAGTAGTTACCTGTTGCAAGATAGCTAATAGCTTAGGATCGTAACAGTTTGGTAGATTGGGCCTCTGCTAATCCTCCTTGAAGGACGAGTTTCAACTTGCGTTGATGGTTGGTGACAGATCTAGTGCCTCCTGTAGTAACTCGTCTCCCTGCCTCTTCAGGCTACGAATAGTAAGTGGCATAGTTGGTATAGAGGTTTGCGGTGGTATTATTGGCAGAGCGGGAATAAGAGTTGCTTCACGCAACAGGGAAACAACAATTTTCAGATTGTATAGAATCAATCCAGTAGCACGAAATGCAGCATGGATAGTCAACTTCTAGAAGGTTTGCTCACGTATAGAATGAATAGTATCTAGAAACTCAACTTTATCAAAGTCACCACATCCTGTATGAGTAGCAGCTTCTACTGCCTCAGCATGATAATGCTTATAGGGCTGGAAAACTATAACATCCAAGGGGAGTAACTGTAACGGAATCCTATTATGTTTCTACTATTGTTAACTGACTTGATGTTGGTTATTACTTATTTGTGTTTATACTTGATAAGCGCTACCCTTTACTTGTTCTTTCCTACTTGGTTAGTACTTCCTAACTAGTTATTCTTTCCTTGTTTTGCTTATCATCTAAACCCCTCCTTGCTTCTATCTATTTGGGTATTGCTATCCTCCTGCTATACCTACTGGATTTGTATAGTATTGGCGGTCGCTGGATATTACTGGTTTGGATTCCATTACTTGTTTTGTTAGTTCTATCCTGTTGCTTTTAACACTCTGTTTTCGGAATATTGTTACCTTTGTAGGCTACCTTTGTTCGCATGTTTGTTGGACAGGATATTTGCATTTTTGTTAAAGTTTTCCTAGCTACAATTTTTTGTATTTAAAGAGCTTGTAATCCCTTAAGGATTTGGACTCTCAAGCCCCACTGGACTATCATCTTTAATACTACAAGTTGAATGGTCACTCTATTAGTTCCATACCCTTTACATTGTCTATTGAAGAGCAAACCCAGCAACGCTTCTCCCCCTATCCTCATAGTATCTTTAGGATCCCTTAGGGATTCTCGCAATACTCAGGAGTAGGTTACAGTAAAAAAGGACTTGTATGAGGAGGAAAACAGAAGGCGACAATTTTATTCCAATCACAGTATTTGATAAACTGTTTGGTCCAGTGAGAGCCATATCCATCAAGGAGGAGAAGTTGATGCATGCCAGTTTGGTGCAAGGATGAAACCCTTTCAAAGTGAACAAGCCTCTCTATTGTCAGCTGCTCTGTTACACATAAGGGATATGGTACTAGACTTTCAAGTCTAAAAAGATGTGATAGTCTATAGCACAGGGAAGTGACTATATTGACTGCACCCACACAGGCAAGTAGGATCGTATCCAGAACTACTTTGCTGTGGTGAAAGAGATAGAGGAATTTATCCTAGAGGATCAATTACGTATTCAACTTTTTGATAATCTGCATGCATCTGCACATGAGTGCATATATGCCACAGAAACGGCCATTCAGACTGAACACCTGGTGTTCCGTGAGATGTTCGCAAATGGGCTGCATCAACTATGAACTTAGTTCATTTGGCAAAGAGATCGAAGGCTATCTGCTGGTGGAGTGCTTGACACCCACTGCGAAATAGATAGAACAGGGGTTCCATCGCTGAAGTGTAGGCAGACATCTTCAGGGTCAAATGTTGTTCGCACATTGGTTACCCAGGTCGAAGTTATCTATGGATACTTCTTATATACGGCTAACTAAAGTACCGGAAAAAAGATATAAATAGTTAGCTGTTCCCCGTAGTTAAGGGATCATCAAGCAAGCAGAGAAGAGACTTCAACAATATTCATTATTCAATATTATAAGAAAACCAAGTTGGGAAAAATTCTATTACAACTCCTCATTTACCCTTACTCTCTCACGATACTTCCTACTGAGCTTTCCTGACAGTTCTCTGTCTTTCTCAACCAAACAGCCTAGGCCCCTCTACAGTACTGAGCCGGCTACCCCATGATACTATATTGTTAATCTCTTGTCACCAAAGCACCTCTATAGAAGATCCAAAGCTTGCGCCTCTATCACCAGATTCAATGTTTGAACCTAGTCTAAATGAAATAGCAAGAAGTCCCATCTTTAGTTTGCTAATGGAACAAGATTACTTGTTTTTCGATCCTCTCTCCACAACATCCTCCCTTGAAAAAAAACTTTCTTCAGACCTTAAAGAGATCTCAGTCTTTAAAACGATTGAACCATCGTCTTTCACAAATCCTGTGCTAGTCCCTACACCTGAGGACTTTACACAAATTTATTTCTACATTTATAAGCAGGAATTTTGCTGGTACGAATTTCTGGACTGGGATTCTAAGTGGTCAGAAATCTCCACCTTCCACGACTTTGGCACTTGGCGGCCAGAGGATTGGCCTTTTTAAAATTATTTGTAGGAACCCATATAGGTATCTAAACAACCTACCATGGAGCTAGTTTGCGACGACACACCAGTTCCAAGTTCTATGGGACTGGATAGGATGATCCAAGAAGGTGATAGGGAATCCGTCCACTCTGTGTCATTAATGTTTCCCTCCCGAAGCTGTACCAGCTCTCCCATTACTTAAATTGGTCATCGACCTTCTAGGGTTCAGAAATGTGCAGAGCGACCTAAGAAACCAGTTAATCTTCAGGATAACTTCCAAGAAAATGTAGTCCATGCATTACGCCACCTGGACCGATCCCTGCAAGAAAGTGCAGATGAGAATCATATTGTGATCTAAGCACTAAGTCTGGAGGCCAGGGACGGGTTTACAATGCTAGAATTGTTGTAGAGCCGTATGGCCTGAGGTGAGGTTATCAAAAAAGCTGAGATTCAGGAAGGTCAC
Source organism: Tuber calosporum (assembly GCA_003316355.1). Lineage (NCBI taxonomy): Eukaryota > Fungi > Ascomycota > Pezizomycetes > Pezizales > Tuberaceae > Tuber > Tuber calosporum. Next base: position 5,808 of record QFET01013898.1, read on the forward strand.
CAAGTATTGGAACAGCTGAGTGGCGATACAGAGAGGAAGCAGCAGTGGTTACGTGCCCAGGTACAGGAAGAATTCAGAGTGCAGCAGGCCCAACAGGAGCAACAATCCCAGGTCTTAGAAACAAGAGATCGGATCCTTGAAAAGGGATTCCTAGACCTCTAGGCTAAGCTAAGCTAACAGGAGGTGCAATGGACGTGCTGCATGAATGAGCAAAGACAGATAGATAGCATCTCAACAGCTCTGGGAACAAGGAGAAGGCATGAAGGCTTACCTGAATACTTTGGTTTGGCAGCTGGCAAGCCAAGCTGTAATGGCACCTATTCAACAAGTTGGACCTGATGATGGAGATCCAGGAGCATCTAACTGAGGACAATGAATGGTACCAGTAGAAAGTACTATTACAACAAACCCAGGAATGTTGACCCTAAGGCAGGACAAAGGCAAAGGTGTCGACCTTGGAGGAAATAACCTACCACCGCCACCACCACCGGGTACTACTACTGATGCCCCTGACCCAGATGAGGATAGGTCCAATAGCGACGGAGAGGATGGTAGGGGCAGAAAGGGCGGCAGACCGGAAGGCGCTCCCCATCAACCGTTTTTTCCTGGCAATGCTGTACTTGAGGACCGTTTAATAATGCCATTCCTAGAAAGAATCAGGCAGTTTTCTTGTCCTGCTAAGCTGATAGCTGAACCCCCCTACTTCTTCGTGGGAAACGACAACCAAGACGTTCGAAACTGGTTGACAGCCTGTGAAGACTACTTCGACCACAATCCTACACAGTGGGAAAATCATGTCTATTGAATAGTTTTCACCTTAGGGAAAGCAAAGGGGAACAAAGTGGCACCCTTCTTGAAGAAATACTGAAAGGTTAGGGGTAGATTAGGAGGATATACCTAAGACCCGGAATATTCCACGTGGGAATGCTTTTGACTAGAGATCACAAAGCAATATATTGGCATTGAGGAAGAGCGACGAGCTCTGGAAGAAATGTCCCAAATATTCTATAAGGGTAAAATAGATACCTATCTTCTGCTCCGCGAAAACCTTAATATCAAGGGCAGTCGCACAGGAATAGCTAGGCGGGTAAGGGTGGAAAGCAAACTTCCTGAAGATATTCACAACGGTTATCACACCTGATGTTCCTAACCGAGGAGGAATGGATGGAAACCATATGGGAAGTTGGCAGACAAGAGGAGGAGTTTCTTGAACGGCGAAAATTATCTAAGGATGGATCTTCAGCAGCAGCTTCTTCATTAAAAAGAAAGCGCGATGACAACAAGAAATGTGTCAACACTAAGCAAGGCTCTGATGGATATACTGACAAGGAAAGAAAAACCTATCTCGCATGATGGAAAGCAGTTAAGACTGTACTATCAGAAAGGAAGTCAGGGAATAAAACCAAGGATAATTATACCGATTGGAAAAAGGCTCAGGAGGTAATCCCTCAAGAACTGGTTTATAAGCGAAGGACAGAAAATTTATGTTCACGTTGTGGACTATCGAACCACACTGGGAGAAAGGGTCGACGTATGGCACCTGTGGCAACAACCTTCACAAAACCAGCAAATAAGGGCAATCCAAAATTTCACCGCGGACCACAGAGAGCCACTCTTGCGATGAGACCTAAGCAGCCTAAGGTCAACAACATACAGAGTGAACTAACATCTGGGTTAGGAGAACTATCAGATACGGAAATGTCCTAAACGCCTGCCTCTGGCCTACTGGGTAGGAGGATTGCCCACGGGATCTGCAAAATCCAGTCGCATTGGCGACATTAATTTTCTGAAATTTTCAACTATCAGCCTAAGCGAGAAGGACCAATAATACTTAGACTGGATCATAGGCAGCAGAACTTTAACACGATAAAAGAATTAATAAATTCTTGGAAAAAATTGGCATGCAGGTCCATGTTTGCATGTAGGGACTGTTGTCCCAAGGAACCTAAAGCAGGCTCCGTAGTGTGCTTTAACCCATGAATTCAGGGGACCAGAGGATGAGCCCTCCCCCGTCAGGGAGGGTACGCTTAATATTTTCCCTCAAAGTGGTCCTATTTTTGGTCTTGCTTTTAACTTCTTTGAAAGAAGGATCTCCCTTGTATACACTTGGATGTGTTTTCCCCTTTTAGGCACTTGGGATGTGCTGGGCAGTAGCAGGGGTGAACCACCGGTACACACTAGCACTGAATGCCTCCGGTACAAATTACCATTGTTTAATCCGCCAGGAGGGCAGATTGAACACAGGACCCTGTGGAAAAAATAAACGGGCCTGGCTGATTTTCCCACAGGACCATAGCTGAACAACGGTAAAGTCTTCCAGCAAACCCCATGATCTGCTGCCAGAATTGCGCAATTAAGTGGTGTGTGTGAATCAACCACGACAATAAAATAAGTGTCAACAACAATAAACATTGGTTGCTATGGCAATGATGACTAAGATAAGTGATTTTTTTTGGCGCTTTACCATTGTTTTTTGGTTTTTTGCCTTAAGGGGGTTTTTTAAAAAGTTTTGGAAGCCCCTCAGCAGGGGGTAAAGATTGCTGGTAGTGGGCCACCCAAAATCTTAATATTTGAGTTTCTAGATCGTCTGAGAAGATGTCTCTGGTCGAAACAACGCTGGCGTTGTCCTGAACACCCAAGCTATTACAAGTACCATTTCTTCTAAGGGAGGACAAACAGAAATTTTACAGTCGCATAAGTGACGAAAGCATGATCACGAACAACCAAAACGCTATCAAGGTCCAGAATGAATAGCATATATCTATGTATATAGCAAACGATACCAGATTAGAGTCTTATTAGACTCTGATTCGAATATTTTCATCATCTACAATGATTTAGTCCTGCAATTAAAAATTCCTTATGATTCTCGTCAGGATCCAGTTGCCATTTTGGGATTTACAGGAGAAAAACTCTCATAGAAGGGAGTACACCCTTCCCCTTTACCTTGAAATAGGAAAAAAGTAAGCACTTATCAGAGGTTGTATGCGAAATCGCACCTACTGGGAATTATGGAATGATTATTCTATTCGGCTGGTAGAATACAGAACATCCAATTAGCAGGATAGACACTCTGGAAAGCTGGGCCTTTGAGGCACCAGCATGTCAGCTTCATCTTCTTCCTGAAAATTAAGGAATATCTGTGGAATGGGATGTGGAAGTTTTGGAGGATCCTAATGCAGTGGTGATACGTCGAATCGCTAGAACTGACAGCAAGGAAAACATTGTCCTTGATACGCTACCAACCTACTCCCACAAATACAAGGACCTTTTCCTCTCCTCAATAGCTGCAAAGCTACCACCGCATCAGACCTTTTATCACGCGATTAGCATCAAGCCAGACGAGCTACCACCCAGGGGACTAATATATCCCCTTTCCGAAAAACTGTTAAAAGCACTGCGAAGATATCAGGATGATATGTTAAAACAAGGAATAATGATACCAATCAAGTCTCCAGTGGGAGCACCTATACTTTTCGTTCCCAAAGCAGACGGATGCCACATATTGTAGTATACTACCGCGGACTCAACAAAGTCAATATCCACAACAAATACCGACTTCCTTTAATGACAGAATTATGCGACCATGTGGAAGGAGCCACTCTTTTCACCAAATTGGATCTTCAGGATAGATACCATCTGATCTGCATACGGAAAGGCGTCAAATGCCGGACAGCTGTTCACCCAAGATATGGCCTATATGAATATAATGTCATGCTGTTTGGCCTGGTTAATGCACCAGCCACATTCCAGTCAATCATGACCATGATCCTGAAAGAGTTTCTGGATGAAGGACTGGTAGTATACATCGACCTATACTGATATACTCTAAGTCAGAAAAGGATCATATTATCTTAGTCAAAAAAGTATTGAAACAACTGCGAGAATATCGAATGGCAATTTCGCTAGGGACAAGCACCTTTCATATCAAATCTGTATAATTCCTGGGCTATATTGTGGCCATAGATGGCGTCACTATAAGTGACCGCAAAGTGGAATCTATCAAGGCTTGGAAACCACCTGCATCGGTTAAAGAAATTCAAATTTTTATGGGATTGGCAGACTTTTATTAGCGATTCATAAAGAATTTCACAGCGCTATGTGCACTAATTACCGATTTGCTCTAAGGCAACCATAAAGACTTTTCCAGGGGAGAAAAGCAACAAGAAGCGTTAGAGGAGCTTAAACGCCAGTATTACGGGGTAGTCAACTCGGTACTACCGAGGGGCTAGGCCGTGTTCCGATGAGAAAAGGTGGAGAGTTTGTTAGGAAGGCTCAGTAATCGTGAAAAGAAGATATTAAAGATTTCTCGAACTTGTAAATTTGTTATATTGTTGAGGTCTCTTCTCCGCTGCTTGATGATCCCTTAACCATCTGGGAAAGTAAACTATTTATATCTTTATCTGCAGTACTTGAGTCTGGCATATAAAGAAAGTATCTTTACCATTTTGACCCAAGTCTGAACAAGTGCGAACACTGTTTTACCCTCAAGATATCTACCCCGCCCGGCCAAATGATTCTCAGAGCTATCTATTATTCTGAGGGTGTCTAGCATTCCACCAGTAGGTAGCCTTCGATTGATTTGCCAAATGAACTAAGTTCTGATTGATGTCGCGCATTTGCAAATATCCTATGGAATACCAGGGGATCAGTCTGGATGGCCATCTTTCTCGCATTGTATGCACTCAGGTGCATATGCGTTCGGACTGTCAATAATGACATACTCCAATTATCTTATTGGACTTTTAGAGTCTTTCACCGAGGCTGAGCAATTCTGCTATAGACCTTGCTTCTAGCCAACATAGGTTGTAGTCATATAGTAACCTCCCGCTTCTATATACCATCATATCATATATTTCCTTTGTACCAAAAAACTATTACGGGGTAGACAATTTGGTCCTGTTGAATTGTCTAGGCCGTGCTCGTATCGAGAAAATCGGAGAACTGTCAGGAAAGCTCGGTAATAGTTTGGATAAAAGATAAACGATTCTCGAAGGTTTTTTAACTTGATAAACTGATAACTTGATATATTGTTAAGGTCTCTTCTCCGTTGCTTGATGATCCCTTAACTATGGGGGACTGCTAACTATTTATACACTTTTCCCAGTACTTATGTTGGCCATATAAAAGAAGTATCCTTGGAAACTTCGGCCAAGGTCTTAATCAGTGCGAACACTGTTTGACCCTGAAGATGTATGACCCCACTACAGCAAATGATCCCCCGGACTATCTATTTATCTGAGGGTGTCAAGCACTCCACCTGTAGATAGCCTTCGATCTCTTTGCCAAATGAACTAAGTTCAAATTGATGCCGCCCATTTGCGAACATCGTACGGAATACCACGTGATCAGTCTGGATGGCCGTCTTTCCTGCATATATGCACCCATGTGCAGATGCATTCGGATTATCAAGAATGCAGAATACGTAATAGATCCACTTGGATTAATTACTCTGTCATCTTTCACGGAGGCTGAGTAGTTCTGGATACGATTCTACTTCTTGCCAGTGCGGGTTGTAGTCAATATAGTCACCTCCCGGCGCTATATACCATCACATCTTTAGACTCGAAAGCCTAGTACCATATCCCATATGTGTAACATTAGCTCCCCCTTCCTAAGCTTCGTCTCGAAGCAATTCTTCCTTTTAGTACTCCTTCCGGT
>QFET01013900.1:1595-15523 GCA_003316355.1 Tuber calosporum
TTTTTTTTTTTTTTGTTCCCTGGCTTGATTGTTTCTGTTTTTTCTACTTTCTTTGATGATTTTTATTTCTATATATTTTGAATTTCTTAGCAAGTGATAATGATTATTTTTTGTTCCTATTTTATCTCTAATATACTATTTTATCTTGTTGGTTTACTTTTCGCAATTTGTTTCTTATTTCAACATGGAAGTGCAATCATTTTTTTTTTTATAGAGAATGGTTATAAAACTGAGTAGTTGCATTACAAAATGTGCCCTATAGGTGTCCTACATATAGTGCTCTGTTTATTAGTATAAGTTTTGGTCTTAGAGCCTGGATGTGGCACCCGTTGCTACCTGCAAAATATTTTTTTTTGTCCCTGTCCTACATTTGACCCGCCGTAGGGGGGGGGGTTGTTTGCCGGATTAGCGCTGGTGCCCAATATCCTTCACACTCCCATGCCCACATGAATTGCCTCTTCCACCCATCTCCTTCCCACTTGCGCACTGTGCATCAAGCCCAGCAATAGCAGATTGATAGCTCCTCTTTTCTCACATCGTAAAAAGTAATTTTTCTCAGTGGGCCAATGCTAAACATTCCTCCATTTCCTCCTTCACATTCCCTTTTCCTTTTTGCCCTACGCCACTGCCGCGCCCATCACCACTCTTAACAAATCAGTATCTTGATCAAATCTAATAAGCAAGTAAGAAGAAAGAAGGAATATCAACTTACAGTTCCCACCCCGGTGTCCATTCAGCCATTGTCTGCTCATACTCTCCATCGGTCTGGGCAGTCCCACTTTCCTCACCGTGGCGGTCGACCTTCAAGTCATATCCAGCCAGCATGCGTTCGATTATACTGCGTGGATTGCAGACCGGACGACCAAGAGCAGAAGAAAAAATAATCCTTGAATTTTGAGCTAAAAGCGTTCTCGTCCTCTGCAGGTAGAAAATTCGCCACCACGTTGAACACAATACCGTGCAGGAAGAAGCTTTTCTCCATGGCTAAATCGATTGCGTACTGGCCGTGTATGTATGATTTCTAATTCTTCGTGGTTCTGAATTGATCCTGCAGCTGGCGGGGTTGACATTTTTGTTCTCGTGGGAAAACGTCATCGATCAACAGATTAAGAACTGTTCTCAAGACTTTACTAAACTTGAGCCACAGTAGCCTTATACAATTTTGGAATGGTTAGCATCGTTGCTCTGGCAATAAGTACCAGTACAGTTCGTATTAGTCTACGACGCTCTTAGCAGAACCTGCCTGATAGAAGCTTTCGACATATCCTGACGTGGTTTGCAAAGCAACTGCAAATTGCTCTCATTCTGGGTGCGGCTTCTATTCCCACCCCAGCATAAAACCTATCATCAGGTAGAGGAGGTGTCACCTGTTGAAAAGTTAGCTCCACTATCGCCCATCGGCCTCGGATCCCCCCTATCCGTGACAAAACAGCCCGATAAGGAATAGTCTCTCCCAGACGGCGTATAGCTTGGGGACCTGAACTTGATAGATCCCATTAACTGGTATTCATTACTTTGTTATCCTACTCTGCTAAGCATATTGTGGTTTAGACGGTAATCTCCTCTGAGATCCAGGATAGTTGGATTTACTGTATTTTTGCGGCGCTTGCTTCGCGGCAGTGGACCTTGTACTAGATTGGTCGTTGGTTGATTGAAATATAGAATAGTTACTAGAATTGATAGAGTTGAAGATACAATTATGTAAAATGCGAGAGCTGTTTGGCTTTATTTACACTTTTTTTTTTTGAGTTTGACTTGACCTAAGACCGCGAGCGAGCTGCAAGCCCAGTGTTCACTTCGCTTTTCAAAACAGTGTTTTAATTTTCTTTTCCTCTCGAGTCCCTAATTTCCATACGGCACGCCTTATTTCACCCTACTAACGTCAGGTCCAATTGAGCAAGTCAATACAGTATTTACATTACCATTTCCTTTGCGGGAGTTTAGATATGTGTGAAATTTATCTATAAGTATCTCTAAACTGACCAACTAATATGACTAATTGAGACTTTGATCTTAGTCAAGCAGGTAATATAAGAAAATATAGAGAAGATGATACTATCAATGTCCTTCGGTATGAGGGGTAGAAGAAAGACAGGATACCTCTATTCACAAACCTTTGCAACATTCGCCCTTCAATTGCCCCAAATATCAGTGAGTAATCATCTTTGCTATCTTACACCTCAACTCTACTATTATATCTAACTTTAACATCCTAAATATTCATGCCAAGGTGTAAGCAACTAGCCTTAAAACTGGCTCTGCCAAATTCTGCGAAAGATTTAAAGTATTTATTAAACTAACCCAAGAACCGGACCATGATAAGAACTATTTGATTGCAGAACTATGAACAGATGTAACTAGTGCATGCTGGCAATTGCGAAACTGTCAAAGATATCAAGATAGTGCATAAGAGAATGTTATGACTAAAAGCATTCCTCGAGGGAGATGATCATTTAGAAATGACATATAGCCAGGTTTCCGGCCCAGAATGCGCAGCTACATCACTAAAATACGATAATAGGAGTGAAGCAAAAAAAAGAGGAGAAAAAGCTCCGACCCCATTACGAAAAATCCAATAGGAGTGAAGCAAAAAAAAGAGAAGAAAATAACTCCGGCCCAATGATGATAGCAACGTCGTTGCCAACCGTTGATGATATTCCCTGCCAAGCAATGACGCACCATTTTGGTTCTCGAGGTGGTGACTTTGTACACTCCCACCGCTCTAGTTTCCCCTCGCATGGGGCGCGTCTGCTTTTCACTTCGTGGCAATGATAGGGATTGCGTGTTCTGTAACAGCCTAGATACCTACCCCCCAAGAATAGAAGTGATAATTCATGTCATGCCCTTCCGAGCTCCTTCTCTCTCGGAGTTTTTTTTTTTTTTAGCTTTTTGTCTTTTTCTTTTTCTTTTTCTTTTTCCCTTTTTCTCTAGCCACCCCCAAGTTAACGGGAACCACAGCAAACACAGAGATTAGATTTTCTGGGTGGTCTGGAAGATGCGTTAGAAAGTGTATCCGGCGAAATATGGGAGGAGAAGGAGTTTTTACCCTCAAACTCTGATATCAGTTAACGCCGGAAACTTGCCCGCGTTGCGACCTTCGGCGAGGACGTTCTTAAAGAAGGCAGATGAACGGACATTTTCCTGCTTCACGCAGTCATGGTAGTGGCATGGCACAATACGGCACCGTTGTAATTCGCGGAATCCGTCTTGCCACAAATGATGACATGCAAGAAACATCTTAATGTCCATATGCTGTAGACTCTGACCGTGTTTGCTAAGGGCATGACAGAGATCTACACCAATCTCTTGCTCTCTCTTGGACACATTCCCGTAGTGGTTGATCCAAATGAAGAATGTGAGGCGTGTCAACCGGTTGGGCATTTTTTCCAACATTTGTGCAATACCTAAAAATAATAATAAAAACATGAGTCATGGCGATACTAGGACGGAAATTAGCAAGAGAGGAACATACCTCTTGACGTAACCAATGGGCAATCGACAATGTCTAAATCGTTTAGGCTACCAAGTCTCCCACAGAGTAGGAGGAGGATGTTGTCGGTAATCTCGTAGGATCTAGTGAGACGGATCTGGGTCAATTTGAAAGTAGACGCTTTTTCGGTGTGGAATATATTCTCGGGGATCCTGATAACTGTGGGAGCATTCCTCAGAGAAAGGTCCTGGTCTTGCGTAATCACAAGTTTCTTCAACTCGGGTGCATTCCTGATAATGTTTTCCCAGACCCTTTCTCCTGTTGCAATTCTCTCGCCTCCATCCTTCATACGGATCTCCCTAAGATTCGGGAACTTTTGCATCGACACCAGCTTGTTGAAAGCAAGGACAGTGTTAGGCATATCAACGGACATGACGTGGATGAGAGAGCATCCGTGCATTATATCCGGCAGCAAACGGGTGGCATCGACTTGCTCCACAAAAGCAATCCTGGAGTTGCGATCACGGTTATTGTAGCTTTGGTAGCTCGACTGTAAGCTAAATGGCCGCACGGATATCCGTAGAGACCGGACTAAGGCACCCAGGTTTTTATTCTGGGATACGGTACGGGCGAACAGTTCCAGATTCGACCAGTCGCTCAAGTTGACGTATTTGTATAGGATCTCTTGGCCGAGGGAGCGCCAGCGGCGGCAAGTCCTAATCACGCTCCAAAGGCCTTTGTATTGAATCTTGTTGAAGTTTGAAGGAGCCTCAAAGCCATATCCGTACGTGAGGTCCTTAGTTTTGACCTGGGCTTCTGGCAGGACGCCATCCGCAGCATAACTAAAGGCTGCATAGAGCACTTCCTCTGGCAACTTTTTGATACCACCGGAACCCCCAAGGGAACGCCCGCGGGAAATAGATCCGTTTGTATTGCTGTTGTTACAGGACCTAGGCGAACTTTTGTTGTGGCCCTCGGATGCCACTGGCTTGTCTTTGACCCCCTCAGACATAATGGGTTCGTTAGCCCTATTCACCGGCATAGGCGGTCTGTTGACTTTGTGGTGAGATGCGGGCGGCTTTCTAGCTTTGTTTTCTAGTAAACACGGCTCGCTGGCGTTGTGTTCTAGTACAGGTGGTTTGCTAGCGTTGCGGTCTGGTGGGGGGGGGTTGCTAGCTTTATATTCTGGCGCAGGTCGTTTGGCAACGTTGTTTCCTGGTGTCTGCGACCCGCTAGGGCTGTTCGCTGACTTGGGTGGCTCGCAATTCTTGCCCTCAGATGCCCTAGGTGATTCCTTTGATTCTTTTGCCCTATACTTTTTCGCACAGTGCCGTATTCTAGCTTCTTTTTTTCGGAGGTTCGGGAAGCTACCTGGATCTTCGGGTAGTTCAAATACGCGCTCTACTGGCGATACCGGGGGCCCAGTTTTGTTCTCGCCTGCTCCATCAAAGCTCTCAATACTAGTTTGATGAAGAGGAACACCCATATTCCACTCGTCATCGGTAAGGCCAGTCTGGGAGGACTTCTTATCCCAATCCCATTCCCAAGCACTAGGAGTCTCGTTCCCGGAATCGGACTCATTCATCCACGGGAGATCCTCTTGGGTCTCCAGGTCACCTTGCTGAGAACCGGACTCTCCTTTAGCGGCAAACTGACCAGGTTTCTGCAGGCTCACAGCAAGTGCCATCTTGGCTTCCTGGAGCATCGTCAGTGGGAAAAAAACCTGAAAGGGAAAATACACGTACATCTTGAGATATGAGGCAGGGCGTCTGCGAGCCACCGGAAGGCCCTAGAGGTTTTTCTGATTTCTGGGGAGCTATCATTCCAAAATAGTTAGTAACGCCCCGAGCAGAGCACGCACTCCCTAGTAGAGTGGGCATCGCTCTTGATTGACTTACCTCCTGTTTGGGTAAACTCCGCAGTTTTTCGAACAGCGAGAGGCTTTCCGTCGTTCGATCCAGTAGATTGACGTTTTACTGACAATATAGGTGCAGGGCTGTCCGATGGCGAAGGAGCCAAAGAGCTCGGATTAGAGCTAATAGAAGGTGGTGAGTCATTGGCGGAAGGAAGTATCATCGCCCCTTTAACATCTAGTGTCTCGCAAGGAGTATAGGCCTCCTCTGCTACCTGTTTTTTGACAACAGGCCCAAGCGGAGTTTCACTCTCTTCACTTCTCGTAGAAAATTCACCGTTCGGATGTTCGAAGGCTCTCACTTTGGGATGAAAAGTGGCACTATTTTTAGAGAGAGGTCCCTCATGCTTTAGCGTAGTCAAATCTAAGGACTCAATAGCCACAGCTCTATCCGTAGCTTTTAAGGTCCTTGCAGAAACCGCTGTAGTGGTCCCTGAGTAGTCACTAAAAGCGCCACCCTTCTTCCCGAGGGACATTCTATCGACATCTGCTTGGACCGTCTGGGGTTGACAAGTGTACCTGATTCCCGGGCAGGCACCCCCGCGGCCCCCCATGACAGTGCACGTGCGGTCATTGTGGTTCAATCGGCTCTTCGGTGGATAGCCCCCACCGTGCTCCTTGGGAGAGAAGTCTACGGGACGGGGAGGAGCTCTGTCAGTGGAGACATTGAATTCACTCGTGGTACGAGCGAACCGATTATAACTATAATAGTAGAGACCTCGAGGAACACCCCTAGGTTCCCACCCCGAGGGATCTTGATCCGAAATAGAAATTCCCGTGGAGGTCTTTCGGGTGGAGTCGCGGTGTATCTCATCCTTCGGGCTGGCTTCGGGCTTAATTTTTCCAGAGTCAACCCCTCGCAAACGAACCGGGTCCAACTGCCAGAACATGGACCGGTGGGTTTCGGCAGTGTATCTAAGTTGAGAAAAATCCCGTCTCGGATCGGCTTGAAGGAGGAAACATAGATGGCCGTATTTCTTCTGGATAGCATCTGGGTCTGATGCATACTGCCTTGCAAACCTGTCCAGGAGGCGGACACCACCGCTTGATATCTGAAATAATTCGTCTTCCTCAATGTTAAAACCAAAGCTCTCTGCACGCGGGGTCTCTAGGAATCTCTTGAGTGAGTTCGAAGGTTTTGGCTCAATACCTCGGCCAATTGTCTGAGATTCTTCAATTAAATGAGTAGAGTCACTGGTCATCACTCGTTCGTGATAAGCCGTTGGGGGCGTAAGAACACTGCAGCTGCGAAAACTGCATCCACCGCCCGACGAATTCCCATGCTCGGAATCGCCTCGAGGAGCAGGCTTGGCCTGGCAAGTAGTTTTTGGAGACTCGATGTTGATGGATCTAGTTTTGTTATTTATTCCCATAGCGTCCAAAGTATTGACAAAAACAGCATCGGCTCTCCGCCTCGAAGCGTGAAAACTCGGGGGTGGAGCATCGGCGACTGGGCCCGGAATCCCCAAAGACACGCCCCCATCATTTTTGCTATCACCAGCATCATCTCCCAACTGACTCAGTTCAACCTTGGCCACCCCCGGGACCGCCCGTGCACCATGTGCGGTAGGTAATGACCTTCTGTTCCTCCAGTCGTCTCTCTCCTTGGAATGAGCGATACTTTGTACGTGGTCGGAGTACGCGGCAAGCAACTTAGGAGGAGGACGTGGAGCATTTACGGCACCAGCCTTCCCGTCTCCCTTAATTGCAGTAGACCTCTCCTGAGCCAAATGAGAGCCTCTACCGTTCTCCCTCCTCGAATTTTTTGCGTGGAAGGCGGTACCGTCGCTCTCTCCGCTACTTGATCTCCCAGGCGGGTTTGGTACAGCCTTCGGCTTGGCGGTGGAAGGAGGGTTGTCACTCTCGCGGGCCCTCGGCATTCCCGGAAGGACGAAAATAGGACGCTCCGGAGCCAGGGAGGAGTTGCCGCCGATCCCACTGCCCCTAGACCTCCCTGAGACCTTTGGCGTATTCTTGGCTGGGACAAGCGCAGACCCCTTATTATGAAGGAGTTTACAGTTAGCCCCCCGAGAGCATCTATCTACATGCTCTGTTAGTACTTCGCTTTAGCTCGAAAACGAGGAGGGCAATCATTACCTTTTAATGTAAAGAAATCATGGCATGGCGGAACAATATCTTTGCCCGGCAAGGCATCACGATGTGCAAACCCACAATCCAAACGACTACACTTCCCTATTTCGCGCAGCTGTAATCAGCAAATGCGAAGGGAAATCGGGAAGGTAAAGTTATGGTGTTTGCTATAAAATCTATCTCACTCCCATAGGATCGCCCGCGGGAATAAAGGGATGTGGAGCTGCGCAGAAGCCATTACGCTTGCTTACCGTGTCTATACCACTTATCGCAGAGAAGTGAGCCATTGGCATGTTTTGAGCGAGGACTGCTGGCAGCGGCTGCTGAAATTTGAGCCATGATCAATTGAGCGACGTTCGAAGAGTGTCCTGACAAAAAATCTGTTGAACAAGACAAGCAGTGAAAAATTCTGAGGCTGAGATGTGAAAGTAACTATGAGGGGATAAAAGGTTGTTCTGGGTGTTCGTTGAACACCACGGAAGCTTAGAGGTTGATGACGGTGATATATCGATGCCGCTCCAAGGAAGCGCAAACCGGAATGGGGTAACAAACAAAAATTAAAAAAAAACCCCAAATTCTCTCGTACAGGTATTTTTCTTCTTTTTTCTAGATGCCTACCAAATCATCCCTCACCTATGCAAAAGTCGCAGTCAAGCTTGTGACAGACAATGCTCGGATTTGGTGGGAAAATGTGGGGGAAGAAGGGAGGGGAGAGAGAAATTTATATTCAGAAGAAATAAAGCAGAGAAAATAGATTGATGGGGAAGATGTATAAGGATTCTCTCGGCAAAGGGAGTGGATGAAAGGGAGGTATGGTATGGGAGGAAGAGAAGATGAGAGAGCTGTGATGAGGAGATGGGGGGGGGGGGGTGTGGAGAAGATGGATTAGACCAGGAAGAGAACAGGCAGCAACAAGAGAGGGGCGACGACTTTGATGCCGAGACGAAGAACCAAGAGGAGGTAAGAGGGCTAATAACAAGGGTAGGGATGACAATTAGGGTTCCTCTTTTCAGATTTTTTTCTTGGGAGAAGGCAAGGAGTGAAAGGCGAAGTGCCTTGTAAAGGTAAAAGAATGTGTAGGGCTACGAAGCTGATGGAATATTTAAAGGTTGAATGAAGTTGAACGGGTAGAAAGATTATGATGGAAAAAAATGATGAAACTGTGGGGGGAAGTTACGGTGGGACCAACATGGCAGACCTCACTTGACGTCGACTCTGCTGAAAAGTGAGAAGTGGGAAGCGATGGTGATCGCGCCTCGTCACTCGCTACTTTACCCTCTCGATCAACAGAAACTGAGGCTCTGTTTGGGGGAGAGTAAAGTACGGTAAGGTTTTCTTCTTGCGGGGAGATTTTTTGAATGAGGAAGTTAAGGCCAGAATAAAGGAAAGGCTCGGCAAAGCTACGGTAGTAACTTGAAGGGCCGATATCATACCGGCAGGTGGTCGACTTGTCAATCGCAAAATGGCTGATCTGATGACAAGGATTGCCGCAACCCGAGGCACCAAAGGGAAATCTGGTACGGTAGGTGTGAGACAATGGTGGCATAATCAATTACCGGTACGAGTACTCTGATATCGTACCGGTATTATAGGTACAGTAGCCATACATCGCCACCAGACTAACCACAACTACTTGTATCATACTGTACCCACACAATAATTTACTGTGAAAAACTCAGCAGAAGCACGAATAAGTATCTGATTGTTGCAAATCATGGGATTCGAGTACCGGTACTCGTGCCCATTGAAAGTGCTGTAGGAGTGCTCCAACCGTACATGCGCTTTAAAAATGAGAGTGCGCACCAGTGACCTAGCCTACCGTAGAACTGATCCCTAACAAAACACGTGCGAAAGTCCTGGGAACCGTAGTGCACCCTCCTCAAGTGGCACACTTTGGCATGTTATCATACCGACGTCCAGCACATTTGCGGCCCGCATACCGATTCTAATATCATAGCCTGTGGCGGGATACCCCATGCATCATTTGATTTCAAAACCTAGACAGAAACAAATGTAACCTTAAAACAAACTATGGGGGATTGCTATAAAAGTTCTGAATTCATGGGGGGGGGGAAGGGAGGGAGAAAATTTGTTACACCACAGACATCCCTCCCGGGGTACCTGACTGCCGCATGATGCTACTTGTACTTGTACTATACAACACCTACAGATCCAATCCATGCAGTGCACAATACTGTACCGTGCGGTACGACAACTGAGTGGTTGCTCGTTCAAGCCTGGTACCGAACAGTGCCAGTATGTCCAGTTCACGTAAAACGCAAGCACTCGAGCATACACCACCCCATGACCATACTCAAAGATGCCGGTGCTGCACCGAAAGATGAAAGATGCATTGAAAGATTGAATGCGGGGGAAGACTTCCAACACCTATCATATTCCTTTGATCTCCACAAAACCCTCCTCCCTCTTGGCCCCCCGAGATGCGGCGCAATACCGTACCGGGACAGCCTCGAACAAAAACAAAAAAAATCTCCTTGGTCTCACTACCACCAACGTTGAACGCTATCAACTCATCATCCATCGATTCAACTTTTCTACTCCTCGAACATTATCCCATACCCGCTCGAATAGCTATCAAGTCCCTAGCTAAGAGACTAACTTCTCTTTTCTCGGCCACACCTCTTTGATATTTAGGACACCACAATAAAACCGGAAAAGCACCCTCGTATGATACATAAATAGAAATCCAATGGAAACTTTCACCATCTACTCACCATGCAGCACTGGGATCTCGATGATGGTTGAATTTATTATTATCTTGGGAGATGAATTGTACAGTACGGTACTTTCCATGATAAGAGCACGAAATCTATCCTATCCATATGTGCACCGCACGACCAGACGAAAACTCAATGATTTTATCAGTTATTTCCTTTTTTCCCCACCTCCTTTTCCCAGCTTGGCGGGTGCAGCGGGCAGGCTATTTTAGTCCCTCCGGTGCTATCCCCTCCATTCAAAATCATCAATGCCATGCGGGGCTGAAAAGGCAGCTGATGGGCAGGTAATATTCTTGGAAGGGCGACGGAAATTTAACGTGATATCAAGCAATGGTGGGTTGTTTGAGATGAAGGTACATACGGTACCATCTCTCCAGATTTGGCGACCACCTATCTCGCCTGCAGATCGTAGCCCCCCATGCAGATCCGCATACGATACCAGGAATGCCCTAGTAAATCCCCTGACTTCGTCGTTACAACTAGCACCAAGAAAAAGCTTGGTAGGGAGGCTGCAACTGAGTTGAAATGACTTGGTTTCGCCGAGACAACTGGTGAGCTGTGACCCGCTTGTTGCGGTTGTCGCTGCCCTTCCTGACGACCACATACGAACCCGACAAACTTGCCCTATTTTTCCCTCCCGCCCAGCACCCCACTGCCTCCCCTTTCCTCTCACGGTTTCTCTTCTAATCTGATCTCCCCCCCAATCACTCCTATTTGTTAAACGCCCCCGCAATGTCTACCACTGTTACCATTGATAAAACCTACTTTGAAACCCTTCTGCGGAAGGCGAATGTAAGCAGAAACACTCCTCCTCCATCCCCAAAGTCTGCTACTAGATTAAGCTTTGCCCAGCCGTGAGGCCAAGTGTAAAGGCACCGGGAAAAAAAGAAAAAAAAGAAAAAATTGCTGATTTGGCTTGAGGCAGGTGCATGGGAGCAAGCCTGATAGCAACGGGAGCGCCGGTGTTGTAACAGTTACAAGGGATTACCTTCGGGACTTGGTCGAGACAGCAAAGGAGTACAGTAATGACCCCTCTCTATTGTTTGCACTAGAATCTTATGGAAAGCTACCGGGATGTGGGTTGCCGAGAGGCTCGTCACTTTCCAAACAGAGATGGCTGATAACATGGCTGTTTAGAGGCCTTGCGTACTGCTCTTATCCGCGGGGGTGTCACAGTTGAGAATCTTGAGGTTTCTACTGTCTCCTCCTTTTACATGTTTCCGCTAACATTCTGCCTAACAGCTCCTTATCAACGCCGGACTTGATAGAACGGATGCCCACGACCCTAGCGAACAGAGTGGTGATAGAGACTCTCAACCCTTGCCAACACCCTCTGAGAATGGTGGTGTCAACTTGAACTATGATCAACTTAGCTCCTCTGCAGCCCAGAGCTACCCAACAACATCGTCGACCTCTTTCCGAACCCAGCCGCACCATTACGCGGATCGGCCCTCTCATGGGTACCCTAGCGGCGGGCTCAGTCGTGATGGCTGTCGAGAACCGGATGATTATGCAGGTAGCGATGGAACAGAAAGGCAGGATAGTCCAAGACTCAAACAAGGAGGTGTAGGTGGGGGCGGCAATGGCTATAAAGATGATTCTGTTGGGAATAGAACACTGTTCTTTTCACGTCTTCCTGAAAGGGTCACATATTCAAGCTTCCTGGAGGCTATCAGGGGCGGAATGGTTGTTGATGCCTGGATGAAACCAGGCGATCACTGTGGATCCATTTCGTTTTTGCATCCCCAATCTGCTGAGGCCTTTTATAGATATGCGAGGAAGAATGATGTCTACATCGACGGTCGCCGGGTGAGATTCAACACTTAATCCAACCGCCTGATGCCTTAGCAAAGACAACTAATGGCAGTAGGTCAACGTCGAGTGGCGTGAGCAAGCTCGCCAATTTGTTGTATTGCCAAATATACTTCGGCAAATACATTCTGGGGCCACCCGCAATCTCCACTTGAGAAACATACCCTCCACATTGACCGAGACTCGCCTGAGAGATGATCTCGACCATATCGCCAACCTTTCCATCGAAAAGATTGTATTCGACGAGCCCAGGAACTCTGTTCAAGTTAACCTTAACTCCGTCTGTGTAGCTTGCTTTGCTAGGACGTGCCTCAAGTCCAGGGCATATTACAGGGGCACCAAAATTGAGTTCGGTGTCGATGAATGTGCCAAATCTCTCCAGGATTTCAAGGCCTCCAAACCAAAGCAGGAGCCTAAAGCGAAGCCAGAACGAAAGATATCTAATCGCTTCGACGCGCTCGCACTCGATGGCGGGGAAGACGGTTGGAATACCAGTGACGATGCGGGGGAAGCAGAAGACTGGGCGGACAGTGTTACCAACGGGGCTGCGAAGGACGGCGGTTGGTGATTCCCGATCGAATTGGGGTACCACAGATTTTATCGGGACACTCTTTGTTTTCTTCTTTAGCCAACCCTAATTTTTCCGGTTTACCCTGGGCCGGCAGCTGGTTATCGCACTTTTCTATCATAAACCAGATGCTCCATTTCTTCTTTTCATCCGCTCTTGTTGGTGTCTCATTTTCGGTGCTCGGAAGGTTTCCTCTTTCTTCTTCCAATCCTTTCGTTTCTTTGAGGTTCGGGTTGTTTGCTTGCTATACCACTGTGATACGTACCATCGAAATATTCCTCGCATTTCCCCTTTCTCTTTTCCTATTCTATGTAATTCTCATTTGCCCTTTCACCTGGTCTAGTTTACCTGTACTGCAACACGGTGTTCACATCACAGCATTGAGCCATGCCACAATCCATCCATTCATGCCCAGGCATTTTTTTTTTTTCATCCTTTTTGTCGGCTTCTTGTCTGATATCTTGCTTTCCAGCATTCCTCTTTATCTTAGCTTGGCCAAAGCCATCGCGGTGTGTTTTGTGGTTGGACATCCGGCGCAATTGTACATCAGCGATCACTCGAAATTCAGCTATCTGCGAATATTTATAGCATGGGACGAACAGAAAACCCTGGTAATCAGCGCATCTCAATTCAGCAGGGAAGGCTAGTTTAATTTCACTCACTCCCTCCTCCCCTCCCACCAGTTACGAAACAGAGAACTCTACAAATTTAATATCAACATATCGCGCCAGGGCCCTCCCCCCGGACTTAGCCCGCTCCTCCAGGCACAAAATTCTGCTGCTCCATTGATACAGAAACAACGGCAAACTTGCCCCACCGACGAAACTCCAATCTCATCCCATATCATCCCGCCCTTCAAAAATCCCTTACCGTATCATCATCATTGAGCCCATAGTCATATTGACATTTGTACCTATAGTTCTTGGACATAAATCATCATTGGTCAGGTAAAGTGCCGGTGAAAACAAACCAAAAGGAGAGAAATCCGACCCCAATTAAATCTGCAGCATTTCAAGAAACCTCAATGCCAATTATCACCAAAATTCACCCCTGGTGGTCAGAGACTTAGCACAAGTCCCTTTAGTTGCAATTAATTGTGAACTGGCCCCTGTGCAAGCGAGAGTAGCATAAGGTATTGAAAAGTTCACGCCAAGTCTCAGTTCTGATTTGACGGAAATTTGGATATCGTGAAGTCCGGAGTACGATAGTTGCTGACTCTGTAATGTGATGGATAATCGATCGAGGTCAAAACGACCCTATCGGGCGATTGCGAAAGTCTCCATTTTTGTTGCATAAAAAAAGGCCAACCAACGATGATGACCTTTCTCATCACACTTTTTTATCAAAAAAGAAAAAGAAAAAGATAAAAAAAAAAAA
>QFET01013904.1:0-11037 GCA_003316355.1 Tuber calosporum
GACCCTAAAGTGGTCATGTGTGCGAAATCAACTCATAATAACCTCATGACTCACAAGTTTGCGTCATGCGCGAAACCCACATGACCCTAAAGTGGTCATGTGTGTGAAATCCTCGTAAGCCTCACAAGGCTTACTCTGCTTTTCTGTCCTTCCTGCCTAGCGCTCTTCTGGGCAATCGTGACACCCTGCAGGATATTTGCATTCCACGATTGTCACTGATCCTGCATTTTCTTCAGGTATTTGCTCACCAAATCTAGCTGTTGGGCTGCAAAGGATATATTGGGCCCCATGGCGAGACTGCTCCTGGTAATAAATCAATTGAGTGGTAGAAGGTTCTTCTTCCAGCTAGTTTCTCTGCTGATTCCAGAGCAAAAGCACTTTTGAATTCAAGATATTCCAGAGGTATTTGCCGCAATTGAGCCGCATCTGGTAACGAAAGGAATGCACCCTTAATTCTTCCGTTATACTGGGCCTCTTGATCATTGGCCACAGTTTCATCCCTTTCAAATGTCAGGTCTATGCCTTCATTGTTAACAGACTCTGACAGTTTTCATCAATAAATATCCATTTAAGGGCATCCTCGATGTGTCTTATGGGATGTTCTGTATGCCACCAGTCAAAAGGCATGATAAGGTCATATTTGCAGGTATTGGCAATTTTGCATGATAGATGAGATCGGTGGGCATTGCTCCCGATTTCTAACTGGATAGCATATGTATACTATTTACACCCGTTTGATGCTGTTGTTTCCTCAATAGTATAAATGTCAAAGCTATGTTTGCATATGTGGTTGGTAAGCGATGTTTGTTAACAGGTTCTTAGTTGGTTAGGAATATATTAAATCCTGAGTCTAATAGCACCCAAATTGGGATTCGTTCTCTCTTGGCTTCAATGGTTGCCCTGCCTTCTGGGCATGAATAATAAGGCGGGGTTGGTACATATGATTTGTTACTTTTGTTATAGCCTCTTGGGGCCTGTTTGAGTCTCTTGAATGACATCTTTGTTGTTTTGGTAACTAGGGTGTTTGTTACCATGCCCGTACAGTTTCCGCTATTGATGCATCCTCAGATAAACTAATATCTCTCTCTTTGGTGAACTGGGCTGCCCACTACCAGCTGTCTTTTCCCCTTGCCAAAGTGTTCCCATGAACCTTCCATTTGCCCTGCCTAACTGAAGCTGAACTCGTATCATTAACTTCTGCTGTGGGGATTCTTCGCGCATTGCCTCGATTACGAGGTGAGGCTATCGTGCCTATCATTCACAACAAGGCAGATTCCAGGAGTGGGACAGATCTACCCAGCTCCATTTATCATGTGATCTAGGTAGCCATAGTTTCTCATTCTCTTCCAACATTATTTTCCTTGATGTTGGAATCCTGTTCCGATTGTTTAATTATTTCGTTGTCCAGCCAACTTGTTATATATTTTTGTTACTGGAAGGTTTTCCCTGATCCAGGCTAGACTCATTTCTCTATGTAATTCTGAAGAAGTCTCTTGTCTGCGCTGGTCTGTTCACTCTTCCTTAGATCTCTGGTAAGGATTTAGGGCTTTATAAGTTGGCGGTTTTAATTATCTGTCTTGCGTACTGAGGCCCGATATACACCACAGGATGCGCTCTGCTTTCTTCTTTTTAAGTTTCAGGTTCCCAGAGTTAATCACACACTAGTACAAGTTGCCGTCCGAGTTGATCATTTCTTGCTTGCTGATGATTATTAGCTCTGCATTACCCCTGTAGGTCTGTATTGTGTATCGTGCTTGTCGCTTAGCTTTAAGTTTCCCACAGAGATGCGCAGAATACCTGCTAGTAGGACCTTGCAATGGTCTAGCCCCCTGGTTGAATTCGGTTTCTGTAAGGGGTCCATAACTAAGTACACTGTTGCTGTCGCCGCCGGTGACTGTAAACCTAATCTTAGGTTTCATCCATGTCATCCAGATCCCAAATTCTAGATTGGTTGACTTGGTTAACACTTGTTATTGGTGACATTATCCCCATTGCCGCCTTTGTTCCCTGGGGTCGTTTAAATTCTGGTTTGAAGTTTCCCCATTTTAGTCCTATAATCAATACCTGTGTATGTTTCCTATTGAACTTCCAAGTATGGTTGGCCAAAGTGCAGCGTTGCATTGATTGGATATCTTTCGTTCTTCAATATTGTCCTTAGGGATTCCTTCATGAGCTTTTAAACAATTTGTGTGCTCAACCTTTCCTTCACCGGAGGCTTTTTTCCCTTTTTCTGCTTGATACTTCAATGTATAGGTGGCCTTTTCAACTACTGTAGGAGACTTTCGTTTTTTATTTACAGTAGTGGTCTTTCTAGATTTGGATTCCTTCTCCTGTTTTCTTTTCTGGGAGTCACTTTATCCCAGATAGTTTTTTGTGAATAGTCCGTGTTGTTCCTTGAACTATTCTTCTGCCTAGGTAACCCGGCGAACTGCCTTGATCCCATCACTATCCAAGTCTTGATTTTCAAGTGATAGTGAACACATGGCTTCCATAGGAAGTTTTCGCTGAATTATATTTCTCCAAGCGATATCATATACTTCTGCCTCAATATTGTAGTTTTCCATAGTATGGAGATACTTCTGTATATCCACAATATACCTCACCTTCTCCATCTCGGCTAAGGCCTTTTGTGCATCATCCAGTAGTGAGAATCATTTTGTAATTTCGGCCCGGAAAGTGATCCTGAAATCCTAATAATCATATTTTGGGAATCCAAGGTCCCCAGTCATTTTCTTCCGTTAGGTTGTTGTGAAAGAGGCCACCTAGGTTCCATCCATGCTTCCTAATACATACTTGATACGTTCTTAATTGTCTTCCTATTCCTATGGGTTTATCCCAAAGTAGTCCTCGCAGTTTAGTAACTATACTCGCACATCCAGAGTAGGTATATTTTCAAGCTTGAAAACAGGATCCGCCTACAGTAATGTAACAGAATCCTACTATGTGTCCACTATTACTACTAACTTGATGTTGGTTATTACATATTTGGGTTTATACCTGATAAGCGCTACTATTTGGTTGTCCCTTCCTACTGGGTTATGACTTCCTAACTGGTTATTCTTTCCTTGTTCTGCTTATCACTACCCCTCCTTGCCTCTACCCATTTGGGTATAGCTATCCTCCTGCTATACATACTGGATATGTATAGTATTAGCAATCTCTTGTTCCTTCTTGTTTGAATTCTATTACTTGTTTTGTTATCTCTATCCTGTCGCTTTTAACCCTCTGTTTTCGGAATATGGTTACCTTGTTATGCTCCCTCTGGTAGCATGCTGTTGGACAGGATGTTGGCACTTTTGTTTATTTTTCCAGGCTACAATCTTTTGTATTTAAAAAGCCTGCAATCCCTTAAGGATTCTGACTCTCAAGCCTCACAGGACTATCTTCTTTAATACTACAAGTTGAACAGTCACTCAATCAGTTTGATATCTTTTACCTTTTCTATTGAAGACCTATCTATCGACGCTTCTTCCCCTATCCTAATAGTAGCTTCAGAGTCCCTTTGGGATTCTCGAGATACTTTGGAGTAGGTTACATTTTTTGACCTAAACTCAAGTATACCTTTGATCTTCGGTAGAGGACTGATCACCCATCGCCTACCTTGACCCTGCACTACCAGTACACCTAGCTGTTTACCAAGAATGCCTTGAGCGGACTCCTGGCAAGATCAGCGCACCCTAGCTAGAATCCATTTCGCTCTCAAGAGATACCTGAAGACACTTCACTAGAGGATCATAGGCATCCTCATCAAGACCTCAAAGTCAAGTGCCAGTACCCCCACCTGCTCCAACATCTGAGGACTCAGAACTATCTTCAGTCGATAGCAGCAGCAGTGAAGATGAGAACCAAGACCACGCCCAAGTCCGAGCTCCAGACCAAGACCAAGACTAAGCCCAAATCTAAGAACAAGTCCAAGAACAGCTCCATGAACAAGTCCAATCCAAGAAAGAACCAAGCTCAGAATCAGAATGAGACTCCGGTCCAGAGGCCGCTCCAGGACTGGTACCCCCAGCTTCGCCACCTAGACCACCCAGTCTACTATGAGAACCCAGAGAACCAAGCCCTGTACTAGATGATTTACCTAGTCCACCAAGTCCACCTAGTCCACCAAGTCCACCAAGCAATCCATGCCCTGCACCCATAGCCATGTCAGTCCCCCCAGAGGGAAATAATCGTCCTAAATGGCCTGCAATATTTACATTTACAGGAGAAGGAATAGATCGAGACCTATTGAGAATCTACTCACGTTCAACACAGTCTATCGATACAGCACCAGCTTTGGCATAACTGATGATGCTCCAGAAGCCCTGCAATATTATGGAGCCTCTTGAAGAGAGAAATCCCGCCATAACTTCACCCAAGATGAAGCTTCCCAAGGAGACCACACAGTTGCTGAACTCAAACAGAAATTCGAGGCCTACTTCCTTCCTTCCATATCCACTGATACCATCTATGAACAGAGGCTACAAGTCAAGCAAACACTCAGCAGAAACACAGTACAGATTACTGATACTGTAATCAGACTTGAAACCTTGTAAGACAGTCCCCCCCCATGAACAATCTCGCACAATTCAGCGAAGCATATGCTCCTAGATGCTATGGAAATCAAACTAAAGCGAGAAGTGAAACCACTCATCACTTGAAACCTCCTTTGACCAGCTAGTGGAGATAGCGGAAAAGCAAGATGTAATTGCCCACTCTACCGGACTCTATGGTAATCGACCAGGAATTTCAACTTCTAATGCAGTTTCCCAACAAGCACCAAGGTGCCCCCACAATAACACCCAGCGAAATCAACCAAGGTTCTCCAACAATACCTCTCAGCATCCAAGAGTATCCCAGGCTGAGAAGGATTGGCGCAGAAGAGACAATACCTGTTACTATACTGGAAAATATGGATACTACATCGATAACTGCTTTGAGAAGAAGCTTAGGAGCATTCAGCACTGAGGGAATTGAGGCCCTGGAGGAACCAGGAGACCCCAGAATGTCAGAAGAACATACCACACCCTGGAAGACGATCCCAATACAAAGGAATCAGTCACAGTTACCAAAAACCATGCAGGACCCAGAAGAACTCAATCCCTAGACCTCGAGCTTACATCACAGTCAATGGCCACAAAGCAAAGCATTATTCGATACAGGAACTACAAGAGACAACTTGATATCCGGGAAGTTTGTTACTACCCACCAAATGCCGACTAGAGACCTCGATACTCCTATCAACCTAAAGATGGCAGTTAAGGATCATACTCAGCAATCAACTATATTGCAAAGCTTGTCATACAGATTGACAAGGAAAGCGGTGATATCACTGAAGCCATAGTCTGTTCCCTGTACAACTATAATATCATCCTAGGAATGCCATACCTTACTACACACCATGCTGTAATCGATTGCGGAAAATCTATTATCACCTTCCCTAACCAAGGAATGACCTTGACCTGCAAGAAAGCAACTCATGCTCGATTTTCAACCATGAATGAAGCAGATGGCCATGACTTCACTTCCGAGTTTCCTACAGTATTCCCTGGCTTGAAGAAAGCATAATTACCATCCTTGAGAGATGTCAATCACCTCATCCAGCTTAAAGATACAATTTCGGACCATAATCCGAGATTCTTCACCTTCCTTGACAAGATCATACCAGCTTACACAGCATTAATCAAAGACTTGAAAGCTAAAGGAATCATTTACCCAAGCAAGGCACACAACCTAATCAACATATTACCAAAGCCGAAACCCAATAGCGAAATCGGACTGCTTACAGACCTTGTACTCAGGAATGATATTTCCATCAAGGACTATGGAGCGATTCCCAACCAAGCCATGATACTCATTACTGTTGCCTGAGCAAAGTTCAGAACCACCATTGACCAGGAAAACTGGTAATTCCAAATTCGAGTTCTCCCCAGCGATGAGAAATACAACACCATCAAGACACCCATGGATCCTTTGCATGCAGAGTAATGCTGCAAGGAGATGCCAACGCCCCTGCTACAGCTATGAGAGTTATAGAATTTGTCCTAGATCGATTTATTGGAAAATTCCTTTGGGCATATATGGATGACATTACAATCTACTCAGAAACAGTTGAGGACCATATTTCGCACAACAGATCAGTCTTGGGAAGACAGAAGCCGCATCAAATCAAAGCATCACCAGCCAAGTGCAAATTCTTCACCACCAAGCTCTCACTCCTAGGACATGTTATAGATGAGAGAGGAATTCATGCATTCCCTGAAAAAAACATTTCCATCTTAGACTGGCCCACAGCAAAATCAAAAAAAGATATTCAGACCTTTATTGGAGTAGTGATTTATCATACACAGTTCCTTCTACACCTTGCCTTCACCACTGCCACTCTCTCGGACTTAATTTTCAAAGATGTGTTTGAATGGTGACCCGTGCATCAGGAGGCCTTCAAACAAGTTAAGCACGTGGCCAAGGAGACAATTCCGCTCCGCCCCATGTCATATGAGACATCAGCTGACCCAATATACCTCATTACTGACGCCTCTAAGTTTGGATCAGGAGCATGGGTTGGCCAAGGACCCTCCCCTGAGAAAGCCTATCCTGCCGCATTCCACATCAGAAAGTTTGTAACAAGTCAGCTGCACTCCCTTGTCCATGAATTGAAACTTTTTGCGATTATGGATGCCATTGAGGGATTCCATCCGATTCTATATAGCACCAACTTCACTGTTGTGTCTGACAACAAGAGACTATCCCTCTTCCTGAAACAGACTGACCTACCTTATCACCAAACTAAATGCCGCATGTTCTGCAATCTTATGATTTCAATATCATACACAGACCTGGCAAAGACAATATCCTTGCAGATGCACTATCAAGAATCTATGAAGACAGCTCAGCTGAACAAGAGCAAATACTCGAAGACCCTACAGAGAAGAAGCCTATAAATACCCCGTCCTACGCCATGAACAGTGTATCAAGACACTACCTCAACATCGCCCATACACTAGACCCTTCTTCTGCCTTTACTCTTCAAGTACCCGCTTGCATTCTTACCCCTGAACTCAACTCCATGTAGAACTCATACCATGGCCCTAGCTCAAACCCTTCAAGCTCGCAGGAAGCGAGTAACTACTCAGAAACTGTTGAACAAGCCATAGCCAAAGCGGCGGATACCCACGAGCTTGCAACGAATGCTATTTAAGGTTGTGAAATGGTTGAGACCTCCCCCTATCTCAGCAACCCTCAAGAGTCATCCCATGCTACAGTACTTATTGAGAGGGCTAAAGCTCAACTGTCAGGCCTTGCGGCGAGAATTAATAATACTCCAGGAGATATGGACCAACTACTGCATCCAGATACTATCATCAACTGCTTTAAACGAAACCTTGCTTCTACCACCCAACTGGAATCCCTTGCAGTCACCACCTCCGGTAATATCGCCCCCAGCAGCACACCTACTGAACCTGATCCTCAGCCTACACCAGTCCCTCCTCGATCCCCAGTCAATGAACTGGACCATTTTCTTGAATCTAATAGACCCAGAGCTATGCACTTTTAAGCCCCCACGATCACCGCCGGTTACTCGCACGAAACGAAACGCCAAGGTAAGCACAAAAGAGGGGTAAGTGAAAGATCTTCTCAGCCCGCACTCTCTCTCCTCTTCTCTGTTCTCCTTAACTAATTAGGGAAAACACAATCATGATATATCCATCCACCTCAGCGATCGTGATACTGATCTTTTCTCATTATAGTTGGTTCCCAAGTTCTCTTCCGTGCTCTCTTACTGAGAAAGGAGAAAAAAAGTAGAAACACAAAAATAACACAGGGCGGCCTATGGCTGCATGCCCGCTTCCAGGCTTCCTTCTGTTCGTAAAACAAACAACAGCCACAAAAGAGCCTCTATCAACAAAAGAACCTTCTGCGGCAAGTCTGCTTCTTCCTTCTGTATCCGCATGCTAACAAAGAGCAGAAAGACAAACATTGACGTATGGCCACCATCCGTATCACTCCTGCTTAGCTCCTGCTACTCCCCGCTTCCTTACAAAGAACGCCGCCGCTCTCCTCACTTCCTTCCCGCACCTCTTTCCCGCACCTCCTTCTACCTATTGCATATCAATATAGGAAAGTCAAATGCTCTCTCCGGCAAGTTACCCTCTTCTTGCCGACTCATTCCCGCTAACAAAGAAAAGAACAAAGAACCAGCAACACCTTGCATCGACCTATGACCCCCGTTCCCATTACAATATCCCGTATTTCCCATTTCCCTTCTCCACCTCTCTTAATTTTAACAAAAAAAAAAAAAAAAAGCCAGTAGACAAACCACTGCCTATGGCCTCTTCCCATATGCGCAAACACATTTCCCGCTCTAGAATAGTTGATCGGAACAGCTGCAGCAGTGGAGGAACTGTCCACTGCGAACGGAAAACAAACGAGGTGCGGCAGACAAAAGACGCACAGCGGATAACTAATGGCTTCCTTCATGTGATAGGGCGAACATTGATCAAACAGCAGACCATGGATGGAGGACTAAGGACGCTAGATAGAGTCTGGTGGACTGTGGACGGTGGATGGTAGATGGTGGATAGTGGATGGTGGGTGGTAGGATGGTGAATAGTGGAAGGAGGACTCTGGAGGGAGGATAGTGGACGGAGAACTGTGGACGGAAGAGGGTTGACGGAGAATAAAAGACAGTGGACGGTGGAAGACCGTGGACAGTGGAATGTGGTGGATGGTGGACTATAGAATGGAGAATGTAATGATAGAAAATATAGGAAGCATGCCAAGTAGCATACGGGATTTCGATGCACTACACTACTTGTGTCTGGGACGAATGTCAAACCCATATAAATGGAAAGAATTCAGGATACTTTCCCTCAGGATCTCGTGATATTCCTGGATCCTTGCCTCTTTACTCTTCCTCCAACCTTGTCTCCTCTCATAATCCTAAGCGCAGAGCAGAACATAGATGGGCTGTTCCTCCTCCCCTCCACTATGATGATGGCTACCTAGTCTTTCATACCGTTATTGATAAGGCAAAAGAAAGAGAAATACCGAATATCGACCAAGGATGGGATCTATCTACCCCAGAAGCAACTGTTAATTATGAGGACTACTTCTTTGATCAGCCCTCTTCACAGCTTGACCTGCGCGCTTTTGAGCTTATCAACTACATGAAAGGAAAGTGGTACTGCAGCATTCGAAATGCTACCCAGAATGACCCTCTCCTGGAGGTTGTTACCAAGGCTATCGACCACCCTGACTGGTTCTTATATGATGTAGTTCTCGTCAGGAAGGGGTAGGATGACAGTGGAGACTGTTCTTATATCCCCTATGAAGTTAGCTATCAAGGTGCTAACATCAGAAGCGAAATTAGGCGCATTACCCATGAACAAATGGCACATATAGGTTGGCAGAAATGTTTTGAATATGCATCAAGACACTTCTACTGGCTCTCCATGAGGAACAATTTCCCAGACTATGTCCGCAGATGCCACCTATGCCAGCTCAACAAGCAACCTACCACTGTCCCTGAAGGATCAGTCACCCCCCTCCCTGTCCCCAGGCAGCCATTCTCGTCCCTTGCAATTGACTTTGCCGGACCCTACCCTAGCGATTCCCAGTTTGTACTCATCATGGTTGTCTTGGATCGATTCAGTGGCTTTACCTACCTCATACCAGTCTCCCAGAACATCACACCTATTGAAACAGCCAATACCCTCATTGAGTGAGTCTTCTCCATTACTGGTTTCCCTACCTCCCTAGTCTCAGACAGAGACCCCTAGTTTACCTCACGCTTTTGGACACAGCTTATGGCAAATCTTAATGTTGATCTCGACATGGCTACAGCTTATCATCACCAGACCAATGGACAGACTGAGCGCAGAATCAGAACTGTTCACTAATGCCTTAGGAACTATGTCAACCCTAAAGGTACCAAGTGGGTTCGCCACCTACCCATGTCCAGACTACATTCAATGCATCTCCTAGATATAACACAGAACTCTCCCACTTCGAAATCACCTTTGGCAGACTACTAAACCTCCTCCCTAGCATCAGAGTTCTCCTCACTTCAGTACCTGCAGCAGAGGAGAAGGCTTCACAGATCATGAAGAATCAACAACTTGCCAGAGATGCACTCAAGAAGGCCAGAGCAGCCAAACCACCTCTAGTGAAAACCGAAACAAGGATCTACCCCCATTCATCCCTAACGAAACTGAAATTATCCTCCTGTCACACCCTATGTCCATAAGGTTGGACGAAATCACAAACTAGTTGGACCATGGTTAGGACCCTTCTTAGTTTGCGAAGGACCTGACACACATAACAACTACAAACTCATTCACCCTCCAGTAATGGCAGGAATCTACCCACAGATCCATCGCAGCCATCTTCGCATTTACCTAAGATCTAACCCTTTTGCCTTCCATGGAACACCTTAACCCATATCCTAAGAGCCTGTCACCATCGATGCCAGTGGACAAGACCAATGGGAAATTGAAAAGATACTCAAAGATCATATTTATCGTAGAAAGAGACAGTTCTTGATCTATTGGAAAGGCTATGACGAAATCAAAGCAACATGGTAACCTCTCTATAACTTTGAAGGTGCCAGCACCCTCAGCAGATCCCACTGGTTCGATACCTACAATGAATCTAAACCTTTCAGAGTCCCTTGGTCTCTTGGCGAGAAATTCTCTGCCTGGACACTTCAGAAACCAGACTATGCCCCCCTCTCACCTGAGCTTGACCCTGATGGACTTTGGAAACCCCTTCAAGACTCAGACTACTCAGAATCCGATACCAGCACAACACTCTCCACCTTGGACGAATCTGAGATGGAAAGCTAACTGCTTCTTGGTATTGTCTTCACTACTATGGGGCTTATACTGCTGTAAGGTCCTGCCACCAGGGATGGATATATGTTTACTGATTAAGTTATATGTTTTGAAATTTAGTGGAATGCTCCAAAGGCGAATTGGTCATTAAGCCCTTTAGGATATTTGTAACAGGCGCTAGCCTGTGTGAACGGATATACAATAGAGCCTAAGCGGTAGCCTG
>QFET01013915.1:0-16514 GCA_003316355.1 Tuber calosporum
GGTGGGGGGGGAGAGGAGGGCTTTAGTGGGGATTCTTTTAGGAGAAAGTCCCGCAGAGCCGGGTCCAGGTGGCTAAGGGGGTCAGAGGGGTCATCAGCATCTTTGGAGGAGGACGATCCCCAGAACCAGCCCATTGTTTTGGAATTGAGTTGTGATAGAGGTGGAAGTTGCAATGGTTTGTGGTAGGGGGTGGGGGTTTGGAGTGGAGTGAGGATTTGGAGGTGGGGTGGCGTTTACAAGGTGGAAACCTAACCCTAGTAGGCTGGGATGATCATCACCATAAGATTCTTAAGGGCGAGGCATAGGAAGTGATTAGTTCAAACCCTAGGGATAAAATAGCAGAATTTTTTCAGGCTTATGCTCTGGTCCAGCCCTTTGCTGGCCGGATGACCCTACTGGGCACTCTTGGTTCACCACAGATTTTAATGCATGCAGCCTGCAGCACCAATACTTGGAAGAAGAAAAATCCTAGGGTTTGATCAGATTCCTAATAGCCTCTAAGAATCTGTTTGTCTCTGGAATAATACTATCAGTTTAGCGCCAAAATGGGTTAAACTATGAATATTATCCCCGCAAACAAGAATTCACCAAAAATCACTCGAAAGCGCCAGGATTGGGTTTTAGGGAAGGGGGGGCTTGCCATTGTTGCCAAGTCTTTCTCAAGGGCAACGTGCAGCGCGAATCAGCGCTGATAGATCCTGGACGCGTTACTCTGCTGTTTCCTGTCAACTCGGCCGTTGTTTGGATAGCTTTTTTTTTTTTTTTCTTCAAAAAAAAGCCTCCTTTGTTCTCGCTTTCTCTTTCTCTCTTGCCCATCACTATTCCTCTCCCTTCCTCCCCCCCCTTAGTCTAGCGATGGCTTCATCTCGTGAGTATCCGAAATTTATTTTCAGATATTTGGCTAGGATAATGTGCTAATTTAGAGGCAGAAAATGAAAGGTACCAAGAGCGACTGGCTGCGCGACAGAGGGGTGCTGGGTGAGTTTTGATTTGTGTTATCGGTGCAACAAAGTTCTAATTCAGGTATTCCAGAACGCATAAGATCCAAAATTTGGGATTTTCCATACAGCCTTTTGCGCCGCCTGCCCGCCCGGCAGCCCCCCCTCCAGCAGAAGTTCCTTCGATCGAACCACTGAAACAAGTGACACCGCCAGCAGGCCCAATACGAAGGTCGCTGAGGACTACCCCAACTCCCCCGCCACACCCTTCGGGAGAAAAGAGGAAAGCAGGTTTGCTATTGCCTTCAGGAGACCATGTAGATAATATCTTAACCTTTCCAGGTCCCTCATCCCTCCGAAATGAAACCTCTTCCGCTCCGGCGGAGACGCCTACTGCTGCGCCCTCGCGACGGGTATCACCACGTACACGGACTGGACCGGCTATTACGCAAATTAGATCGTCTGCTTCTCCTATGCGTGCCCCGACGAATTTTACGGTTACCAGGGCGTCTGCCAGGGCTAATCCTCCCAAGCCGGCGGTTGCTGCTGTGACCCCGGTTC
Source organism: Tuber calosporum (assembly GCA_003316355.1). Taxonomy (NCBI): domain Eukaryota; kingdom Fungi; phylum Ascomycota; class Pezizomycetes; order Pezizales; family Tuberaceae; genus Tuber; species Tuber calosporum. Next base: position 1,500 of record QFET01013915.1, read on the forward strand.
CAAGGGGAAAAAGGACTAGACAACCTAGCCCTGGGAAATTTGTAAACACCCCCGAGGAACCGGCACGGAACGGGAGGAGTAGTTCGGCAGCGGTTGATGAGGTTCCGGAAAGTGAAACTTCAACTGTGATTGAGAAGAGCCCTGAGGGGAACAAGCGGAGAAAAGTCATTAAGGAGGTTGGAGCGTCATTAGACATTGAGGTAGTGGAAGACGGTAATAAGGGTGAGGATGATGAAATGGTTGGAGAACAAACGATGGAGCAATCAATGATTGAGGAGACAGCGGATGAAGAGGAGGAAGCGCGAGTGGATGAAACGATGCTGGAGACCCCAGGGCAGGATTTAGACGACTCTCAACATCCGCCAAATTCGTCACCTCCTCTTTTCCTGGGTGGCCGGGATAGCTCAGAAGAAGAAGAAGAAGAAGAAGAAGAGGAGGAGGAGGCGGAACCCGGGCCAACTCAATCAAAGCCGAAGCCCCAGCTTACATCAAAGCCAGCGGGCAAACGAGCCCCACCTCTACCAGCGGAAGAGGAAGAGGTGGCAGACGAGAGCCCTCAACCAGGGTCAGCGGGAAAAGACAAAGACAAGCAACTCTCTGACGAAGAGCAGGAAGATAAAGACGGATCTGAAGCCGTGGAACCAGCCCCACGGATTACCAGGAAAGCTTCCAAGGCCTCCAAACCATCAGCCGCTGCTCGCACTAAGCCAAAGCCTAAAACGCTCAAAGATACTGATGAGTATGAGCATGGGCCAACCACGTTCCCCGTGGTCGTACATAGACTGGCCAAGGGCGATGCCGGCACCAAACTCCCAGCAGGAAGTCAAAGATCCGGTGTTAACCCAGTTGACGTCGTCAGCCAGGTAGCCACCGAGTTGATCGACAAATTCTACCAGAGGCTGAAGAGTGGGGCAGAGAAGAAGGCTATGGAAAGCTTCAAAGAGGAGTTAAGCCTTAGGTTCTTGGAATTGGTGGGTTCTTTCCCTCGTTATGTCAATCTTAAACTAGCTAACATCACAAACAGACCGATGTACTGGAACACAGTATCACCCTCGCGGACCGCGTGCGAAAAGCCCAGCGAAGGAAAAACCAACTCATGGCAGAACTCCTAGCCATAAAACGAGAGAGAACCCGAGTCGCCGTCGAAATGGACGACGTACGCCGAGATCACGAAATAGCCAGTAGGAGAAGTGATGTATTTACCCCCTCCCGTAACACCACAACACACCTAGCTAACCACGATACCCTCAGACCCAAAACCAAACCTCCCAGCTCTTCGAAGAAATCTCTGGAGCCCTCGAACGCGGCAAGTCCCGTGCCCACAGCGATGACAACGAGCAAGATCACGCAGGCACAGCAAACCTGGGGGGTCTGGAAGGTCTCGTGAGGAGAGTTTCTGCGATCGTCACCGGTGGCGGACGAGATGGGACAGGGATGTTTGGTAGGGTTGTGGAGTTCAATCGCTTCCTGGAAAAGGCGGAGAGGGTGTTGCGGGAACGGAATGCTAGTAGTAGTGCTACTACTATCTCTGCTGCGAGATAGATAGGTTATGTTTAGTCAGGTGCAAGGATAGGAGTCATGAACTGGAACAGACGGGGATATATTTGGCTGGTCAACTTTAAATAACTGTTCCATAACCTCCCGCCGTACCTTGTATGGTACAAGGGCAGGAACCCATCAACCGGAACAGGGAGGGATATGGTTGGCTAGTTTGCCCCAAATAACTGGCCCATAACTCCTTGCTAGTCCTTGCAGTTGAGGGGAAAAAAAAAGGGGGGGGGGTAGGCGCGATAATTGGCATTATTTAGGCGTTTTATCATTTAGAGTTGTGGGTTTTAGGTGTGGACGAATCATTGATAGCTTGATAGCCGCAGATAGGGATTTTTTAGCATTGTTTTTATGGGGTGCGGGCTGGCGGATGTCGGATGGACATATGGGGAGTACGTATAATATAATATGACTACAATAATTCTTGGGGCTCATGTCCTACAGAGAATGCGCCATAGTTTTCCCTGGCTCTCCGAGGGCAATGACGTGTGTTAATACCGGTATACCACAGGGATCTCCACTGTGGCCGATCCTATTTGTAATTTATGTAGAACCTCTACACAAGTACAATGACGACAGGTCCTTATTTATTTCATCTAATGTTGACGATATTCAAGTTACGGTGGAATCCGGCTGTTGGATAGAGAATACACAAATTCTTCAAAGACACTTCCAGCGACTAGACAGCGATGCCAATAGCATACGGTTGTGTTTCTCACCAGCAAAGACAGAACTGATACATTGGAGGACCGTGCCAGACAGAGCCCACACATGTGAAATGGGCATCAAAATAGGGGACAACTTCATCGAACCAGCCAAGAAAAGTGTCAAATAACTTGGGTTTCACTTTGAAACCAACTTCGGGACCAGGATGCACTTCACCAGACTGCTTACGCTGGCCCAAGCGGCGTTTGATTGGATAAAGAGACTGTCTACCCCTGGAGGCAGATTGTCTCCCTATAGTACTAGACGGATTGCTAAAGGTATCATTATCACTACCATGTTGTATGGGAGTGAGTTCCTTGATCCCACACTAGCTATGCAGAGAAAAATGGAAGTGTTCCTTAACCGTGTACGAAGATGGATCACGAACTGTTTTTACGACACAAATACAGTGGCACTAGCAAGTGAGGCCTGCTTTATGCCACTGGAACTATACCTCGAACATATTCGGGACATGGCAGCCATTAGGTTCACTACTGCAATCCCTGACAACAACATTATGACTGCTCTATTACCCCACAGTTTCCCGACAGTGCAGTCATATAGATACCCCACCAACCGCAGGGCAGCCTTCGATCACCCTGGGGGAATGAAACCCAAGACTTGGGACTCCACCTCCGTTACTTCCGCTCAGAGGGTACTACCACTTGACGGTATAGCGCAACGAGCACGGTTGCTCCTTAGGGAGTAGCCAGTTCCAAGGAAACCAAACCTTTGGTCTCCCCCTGATGCATCAGAGTGCGAACGCTACCACAATGCCCTTAAGTCAGTAAGGGAAGCTGTTTACAAGAAATGGACCCACAGACAATATCCAGCATATTACCGGTATAGGCCTTCCTTTAGGTCGTGCTGGAGGTTCATGACACTCCACAAGTTCACAGCAACTAGACTCCCTCAGATGAGGGCTAGGAAGAGCTATCTCAAAGGCCAGAGAGGATGGAGGAATGCAGATTCAGATCCCACCTGCCCTAGGTGTGGGGCGGAGGAGGAAACCTTTGAACATGTGGTGGCTTTGTGCCTGAACCTGGCTCCGGCCAGGGAAGGCTATCAAGCCAACTGCTTTGATATTGGGGCTTATTCCAAGGTTTGGAAGAGCGGAAAGAAAGGTTGGGGACTTATGAAGGATTTCATTTCATTCGTTTCTTTTTATAATGTGAATAACTCCTGGGTGATGTTTGAACCACCCTTTACTGGGGCGGATCAGGTTAGGTCATGACGATTATTTGTGCATGAGGATTTATTGAAGTTTTCTTTTGTGGGAACAAGATTAATGTTGATTGATATCCATTGGGACTTATTAGTTTTGGTTTGATGTTTATTTCCTTTGTTTGTGTTTTGAGTTGGGTTTTTATGTGTCATGGGATCCTTCCCGCCTACACCGGTTGTGCCCTAGGAGATGAGATTATCTTGTACCTAAAATCATACCACGGATTTAACAAAACAAAAAGTTCTTGGGGTTCATGTTTGATCACTCATTTGTAATATTTTCAGCCACGTGGAAAAAATACCGTAACTATATCACCACAAACTAAACCCAATCCACTGAATAGCCATCGCAAATACGAAACACTCAGATTATATACGACCTCAGCTAGCTAGCTAGTCACCAACGCAATAATCCACAACTGAACTTATCAAACGGTCAAAAAAAAAAAAGCAAAAACACTTCAACTCGCCAGATGAAGATGCAACGCCAATGACAAGCCGACAAGCCCCGAATACCCATGATAATACCTCAGTCCTCCTCCTCCTCCTCAAGTCTTCACGGTCGGATCCTTCCTTGAGATCACGATATTTCCCCCCTCGCCAACACAGACCATGTACTCTCCGGAGAGGCTGTAGGCGACGTGTCTGATTGTGGTTTTGACTCTTGGGATTTCCAGCGTGTGGTGCGCTTTAATAACGGCGAGCGGATCGCCCAGGGCGTCTCCCCGTATCGGTGGGAGTTTCACAGGTGGAGGGGCAGGAGCGGGAGGGGCAGTAGCAGTAGAGGGCCCCCTATCGCTACCGGCGATAAGGCCTGTGGCATTCAGCTCGGCATTGAAAATCGCGGGACTTCCCCTCTCACTGGGGGTAGTAGTATCTCTGGCATCGCGGGTGCCCGTATCGCCTGGGCTCCTGCCGTATATCTCCGTGCGCAGCAAATTCCACATATGGACCTTCCCATTCGTGCTGCCCATGGCCAAGAACGTGTCTGCGCGCGGGCGCGCGAAGAGCCCGAAGCGCATGAAAAACGGCTCCGTATCTGGGATGGAGAACTGCAGCAGACGCTCGAAGCCGCCGCCGAAGGCGGAGCGTGTAGCGCGCCACTCGTGTGTTGTGGGAGCTTTCTCCGGGGCAGGAGGAGGGAGGCGAGAGGTGAAATTTTGGATGGCCCAGAGGACGATTTTGCTCTCGCGCGCTGCTTTCGAGAGGATGTAGTCTCCGTGAAAGGCGAGGCAGTCAATGTAGTTTGAGTGAATCATCGAGGTGGAGAAGTGTGGATACATGAGGGTTATGGGCTTGTCTTTATTGATGGACACGCCCAGGAGGTCGGGCAAGACCCACAGGTTCACGATGTGGTCCATGCCACCGGATAGGAGGTATCGACCCGAGGAGTGGAAGGCTATGGAGAGGATTGTCTCTCTGTGGCCCTCGCCCGCGCAGATCAGTGCGCATGGCTGCCGGTGGTGCGCAGGGTCCAGACTCCAGATCCGGACGGTGGAGTCGGCGGATGCGGAGGCTAGGAGTGCTTGGCTCGTCGGCGATGTGAGAATCTCCATAATCTCGTCGCCGTGACCGCTAAGAACCTGTACGACTTTTCCCGTCTTGACGTTGAGGATTTTGATGATTCCGGCCTGTCCGCCAACGGCGAGCAGTGGGTCCCCGGTTTTCAGGTCTTTGGTCCACGAAGCGGTACATAGTGACTCGTTGAATTTGAGGTCGTCGAGGAAGTATTGTATCACTTCGAGACCTTTCGTAGGATGCGGTCTCGCGATGATGGTTTCCGGTCCACCAACTACGGCAAAGACCGGATCGTCGGTGGGTTTGGTGTATGGGTAGAAGTATACGCCATAGTAGGTTGCACTTTTAGTAGAGCCCCTGTTTGGCTGTTTTGTATAGTTAGCATTGCACCATGCAAGGATTGAGGGTGTAGCATGTCTTTTTCCCCCCTCTTTATCATTTTTCTTTCTCCAGTTCTATGATTTATTAAGGGTAGACGTACTCCGATGGTTGTCCTCACGGAGTGGAAGAGGGTTCTGTTAGACATTCGTAGGAATAAAGTTGATAAGTACAGTCGTACGGTAGATTAAAACCCGGAGTGGCGTATTTGCGGAACGCAGCCTGAGTTACGGCTACAAGTACAGTATCATTGAAGGAGAGTGTGGTTTGAGGAATGGGAGTTTCCGGTGGTGCTTGTGGGGTAGCCCGTAGGGAGGTGAGTTTGGGTTTTTTTTTGGAGTTGTTGAAAGAAGCTGCTGCGGCTCTGCGGAAGGCATGCCTTCCAAGGTGCAGTATGATGAGCACTTTCCTTCCGCAACTGTGATTCATCACGTTTGAGGGGTTGTCAGATCCATTGAATGGGGAACCTAGCCTACCTTATGGAGCCTCTGGATTATGAACCGAGCATGTCTGAAGGTAGCTCCTGTCAGGGGTGAGCGAGCGTAGCTGTAGATGACCTCCATCCTTGCTTTTCACGACACCTAGTGGGTTTAGAATTAGGTAATAGAGACAGACGCCTACCATTGGTGATGATTTGCAACCATTTCAATGTTTGACACGGACAGGATGGGATATATTGGACCTGGCGCCCCCCCCTCTCAGGCTGCATCCTAGAGGTTGTTGCAATACGGTACGGTAGTTGTGTTGTACCAGGAAAAAAAAAAGAGAGCCGCCTCGTCAGATTAAATACTTCACGTGAATCTCATCTCGGTCTCTATCGTCAGTTCCTGGACGTGGCTTTAGTCTTTCCATGCTCCATGTGTGAGGTATAATAAACGCAAAGGGGCAGGAGGTCTAGTGAATTTTGGGCCAACTCACAACCCATCACTGGATTTAGTATTGTTGGGAAATACCGGTATCTACACATCTTTCGAGTGTCATATTATGGTAATCTATGTGAGCACTTGGTGGCTTCGAAAGCCTCGCCTTTCGTTAGAGGTATCATCCGTTTTCCAGGGAGTTGAAACGTGCCCGCTGCGTTATCAGAGACCACACACGATAGATTGCTCGAGTATTACGCGGGTATTACTCAGTACAATAACTTGAGGTAGCTTGGTTTCCAAAGCCCTCATATCCGGCCTAACGTTCCCTGCCCCGGAGACCAGTGAGAGAAAATGAAAATGCCTACCGACCATACTAATATAAATTCGAGGTCTACACAATACGTGCATCACCTACAACCATACGAGTGCAAGCGAGCATGGTAGGGCAGCCAATGGCGGAGTTTGAAAGGAGAAGGAGAGGAGAGGAGAGGAGGAGAAGGTGGATCCAACAAAGAAGGTCGATCGATCCTTGTGTTTTGTGGACTCCTGGCGGACGGACGGACTTGCCTACTAAGGAGACCAATTTCCCCACCAACACCTACTATCGCCAGGTGAACGGATAGAGTTCCTCCATGTTCTGTTCTTCGGTGCTTCCAATATGATGATACTCGTAGCGGTATAATGTTCCCTCAGTTTGATACATTCCACCCCCCCCCTGATGCGGGTGCAGTACGGTACTCTTAAGTTATGGATAGGAGGACTTTTTCATGTCATCAAATGCTTTGTTCAGCTAATTGTCCCACTTCTGAGCCGAGCCCGGACACTCTCGAATATCATGTTCACAAACAGCCGGGCTCTACCGGTTATCTGCTACGATTGCTTCCCTTCCACCACCATGAACTATCATGTTGCAGTGACATGCCCTTGTACAGTTCCGGTACTTGTATTCCCATCACACGGCCCGTCCAGCTGAACCCCTCCACACACATCTTGTCCCGAGATTATGATAGGGTCGCTTCAGGATAGACTGCAAGCAGTGCTGCTGGATTCTGCATCACCGGCATTATCAAACTTACTCCAACAGAACCTCCAGCTTATTTTCTTCTTCTTTTTTCTCCTTTCTTCCATGTTCGTGGCCCCATGATTGGTTTCCATGGAAGAGGAATAATTGAAAAAATACAGACTCCAACACCGATAACCTATTTTTCCTCCGATCGCCCCGAAGTTTGATCTGTCTTGGGAATTGAGAAGTCTCATCCGACTCAGTGGGTGACTGGATCAGATTCAGAGCCCATAAGCCCTCTTTTTTCTTCTTTTTTTCTCTTCCTTCCTTTCTTTCTTTCTTTTGCAGATCTCTCGTCGCATTCGGTAAAGTTTGGGTTGCAAAAAAGCGATGGACGGCCGACGGGCGGCCGATGCTGGGCTCAAATGAAACGGTAATAAGTCAGGCTATGAGAAGGTTCAACAAACAAGCCATTCAAAACCTGCATTTGCCAAGATATCTTGCATGGCTTGTTCGTTGTACCCTTGCAGCACTTGTAAAGTGCCTCTTGTTCTCCGAGCTTAGTCTACCGTATGATACCTCCTCCTCATGGCATAGGGCACGAGCACTTTGTTCGTATCATACCTAGATATTTCTACTCATACGGTATTGTCGTGCGACAGTACTCGCTCTAATCAGATTATCGACTCCTCCTTCGGGTACACCGTGCTATCCGTAGGTCAGAGCAGAGTACTAGTACGGCACCACCCAGGATAGCATGATACCATACGGCACTGGTTCTGTAGGGTATGGCAGGTTGGATAGCGGTAGCTTACAAGAGGGAGCGAGGGGAGTCCAACATATACTAATTAGAGGGGAAGCGTCGTGCAAGAAGGCCGGGCTGCAGCCGGGACAGTGCCAGTACAATACCGGCACTCGAGAACGATAAAAGCGCTGTGCCAGTATCCTCTGTCAATATTTGCAATGGCACTACCGTATACCACCAGTACGGCAGATGGATATACTCGAGCATCACACATGCTTGCACAAGTGTACAGTATGCAACTTTGAGGTGAATCTGGTAGGAAATAGCGGCGTGTAGCAGCTGGGAAATTTGCTTCAAATTTGATAAGTGTTCTCCTTATAACTTGCTGCTTTAAACTGCATGACAGATAGGCGCAGACAACATTTCGCAGCTTGGGGGGGTTTTTTTTTGGCGCGGTTGATGGGCTGGGTTAACCATGTGCACAGGGGTAAGGAACAGTCAACTGAAACGGTCAGGGACAAATTTGGCTGGTTAAACCTAAATAATTGTTCATGCCTTTTTTATTTATTTTTACAAGTGCCAGGGAAGGTGTTTTCGTACAAGACAGGGTTTATTTTGCGGGTTAACCTAAATTAACTGTTGCGAAAACTTCATCCCTGGCACTTGTATTATAAACTTTTTCCATTTCGAGCTTATATGTTTATGGTTCTCTTTTCGGACCCTAACTGGAGGTACTGGCACAAGTAGAATGGCTGGTTGCTCTTGCTGTGACCTGACCGGTGGAAAAGATGTACAAGTATAGTACCTGTATCATGCACAATTGCCACACGGGAACCGTTCATAATATGATATCATACAAGGCATGGAACAATTAACCGGAACAAACAGGGATATATTTGGCTGGTTAACCTTAAATAACTGTTCCATAACCTCTTGCCGGACCCCGTACAAGTGCTGGGAGCAAAAAAACGACACACAGAAAAAGGGGAAGAAGAAAAAGAATGGGAAGAAGAAGAAGAAGGGGAAGAGGAAGAAGAAGGGGAAGAGGAAGAAGAGGGGGATCGGGTGCACTGGTAATCCGGCACCATAGTTGCAGGAAAGTGAAGAACTGGTGATTGTGCTGGCTTGTATTACTAAGCTGTGCCTCGCTGCAAGGGTGTCGTACAAGTACAATTGTGATCGATGCGTTGCCTTGTGGTGTGTTTTGTTTACCCGTGGCATAGCATAAGTTAACGGGGAGAGTGTCTGTTTCTGCAAGCCCTGTACGAGTAAATTGGCGGATAGAGCAAGAACCGGTACCGACATCTGGCATCTCCTTGGTAGTAGGCGATATTCCCCGTGGCGCTATTTCACCCTATATACTAAAGTGAATGCAATAATCGGAAAGCTGTGAATAGTGAGTGAGTGAGTGAGTGAGTGGGTGGGTCTGGAGCCATAGGGTGTGCTTCTAGAGAGAGGGAGAGAGTTGTTTTTGAGTCTCGGGTTCTGAGGCACATGCCATATGGCGATCTTCAACCGCAAATCACTGCTCCTGAGCACTTTGAGGAGTGATGGGCAAGCCATACATACACTCGAGTACCGTACCGTACTGTACCGCTAAGTGATACAACAGATGGGTAGCCCGCAAGACTGGCATAACAGATGCCAGCAGCAGCAACCGCAGTATCGACGACGACGACGACAAACTCTATGAGCTTGAAAGGTTCGAATATTTGTAATATCTCATATGTGGATGGACGGATGGTGCCTATTGGTTGATGAAATTTATTGAGTATGATACCGTATGTATGTATAAGGGTTTGCTCGCCTACCGTATTTGTTAGAAGGTATGTGTATGGATGGCTGCCGTATACCATCCAAATCTGTGCCCCTACAATATGGCTCACTGCAATACGATTATTGCATCAGGTTTCCGCAAGATAAACAGGCATAAATTCTGCGCCTCAAGGTTTGCTCCATACAGTAGAGTGCCGGCTGGCTGCTAGGCCGGGTATGGTAAGGTATAAGGTTGCAATGTTCCGTGCCGGCGTCTCAGACTGCAATTCTCGAAGGGCTTGTGTGGGCCACAGTATCATCGTGATCTATCCCCATGTTGTATACTGACACAGCCAAAACGTTGGGGCCGAGTCGAGATGTTCAGAGTATGCACACAAGTTTACGGTATGTGGTTCTACACATGCCGGACCTGCTGTGCTGTACTGGTACACTACTGTACGAGTACAAGCAGACTGCTCAGCTGTCTCGAGGGGGCCAAAGGGTATGGCTTGTGTCGCCCAGCTCCCCACTCGTATCCCTCTTCTTACCGCCCATCGATTCCTGTGTATACTGTACATACTTGCATATACATTACTTGCGGTTGCTCTCAAAAGTATTACACCATACTAACGGCATGATATCGTAGCAGAGACCAGCCCTAGCAACCTATACCCTCGTAACCCCCCCNTCAGTTGCCTCACCAACAACAGCCTACATCCCAACGTCACGTCAACCTCCCTCCACCTATTGTTTGTTTGTTCAAAAACATACCGACCAATTTCCTTCCAAAAAAAAAATCCCTAAAATCTTGGGAAGGAAAGGAAAATAAAAATAAAAACAGGTAACCGCTACCTCTCTATCCTACCCATTGACAACTGAAGATTTGTCTTGCTCCAGACGCCTTCCTTCCTTCTGCCGTAGCTCTCGGGCCTCCGAAGGTACGGCAACATGAAGGCTATTCCACTCACTATCCACTGGCACGAACACAATCAGCCAATATACAGTGCGCATTTCGAGCCCAACGGAAAAGGTCGGCTTGCGACAGCCGGCGGAGACACTAATGTTCGAGTATGTTTGGCTATTCTTTATGTGATTTTACCCCCGTGTTCGGCGAGTTCTCATGCTGATATTGCCATTGCACAGATATGGAGGGTTCAGGGCGAAGGGGAGGAGGGCAAGGTTGTCTACTTGAGCACTCTTGCGAAGCATAACCAAGCTGTTAACGTTGTTCGCTTTTGTCCACGAGGTCCGTCCGGGTTTCAGTTTATAGTGGGATTGATGGGGCATCTTTGGGTTTGCTAAATATATTATAATAGGTGAGATGCTTGCGTCGGCAGGTGATGACGGTAACATCATACTTTGGGTTCCCGCGGAGCCTGGCCATCGTTCCGGCGGCACATTTGGCGACGATGATCTCGAGGATAAGGAGACCTGGAGGCTCAAGCATATGTGTAGATCCATGGGTTCGGAGATTTACGATCTTGCTTGGTCCCCTGATGGTATATTTTTCATTACCGGAAGCATGGATAATATTGCCCGTGTTTGGAATGCTCAAACTGGTGCGTTCCTAGCGTTTAGATCTATATCGTGGTGGCGAATTGCTCATAACTTGTGTGTTTGAAGGTCAAATGGTTCGTCAAATTGCGGAGCACAACCATTATGTCCAAGGCGTTGCTTGGGATCCATTGAACGAATTCGTAGCTACTCAGAGTTCTGATCGCTCAGTTCACATCTACACGCTCAAATCGAAGGATGGCCAGTTTTCTCTTTCGCAGCATGGCAAAATTTCACGGATGGATCTTCCTCCTCGGAGAAGAGTGTCCTCAAGTAGTCCTGCCCCACCCGACTTTTCCGCCCGTGGTACAAACTTTCCGCTTAGCGATGCGCCGGTTATTGCTTCTCCTGCTCCGTCAACTCCTGGAACACCTACATCTTTCTCGCTTCCAATGAACCCACCCATACTTGCTGCCAGCCGCAGAAGTTCATTCAGTTCATCTCCGTCTCTTCGTCGCTCTACATCGCCTTCCCCGGCTTTGCCTCTTCCAGCTGTGAAGCCAATGGAATTCTCTCCAAAACTTCATGGCCTGGGTGTCAAAAATGCAAATATATACTACAATGAGACATTGACATCATTTTTCCGTCGGCTGACATTTACTCCAGACGGAAGTCTTTTGTTTACCCCGGCCGGACAATATAGGACTTCCAATCCTGCTACTGGAGACGGGGCAAAGACAGCAGACGATATAATCAATACCGTATATATATACACTCGGGCAGGGTTGAACAAGCCACCCATCGCCCATCTCCCGGGCCATAAAAAGCCTTCAATAGCGGTCAAATGCTCCTCCGTGCTATACACATTCCGGAAGTCGTCGATAGCAACAAAACATATAACTGTCGATACATCTTCCCCTGAGGATGCTCTTTCCTTGCTACCGCCGCCAGCAGTTGGTGGTCAGAATGATACATTGGGGCCATCCGGTGTGACACCAGGAGCTTCAGCTTCTCAGCCATATGGACCAGACCCTGCTTCCTCGACTCCTAATACGAGTGCGCCTTCTAACGCGGCCTTTTCGCTGCCATATAGAATGGTATATGCTGTAGCAACACAAGATGCGGTTCTGATATATGACACTCAGCAGCAGACCCCACTCTGCATAGTTAGCAATTTACATTATGCAGCCTTCACAGATCTTACATGGTTAGTCCTATTCCCCTTCCATTCCTCCCTTATCCACCTTTACAGTTATCTAACCTCAAACCTATATAGGTCGTCAGATGGGAACACACTGTTAATGACATCTACGGATGGGTTTTGCTCCGTGGTCGTTTTCTCTCCCGGCGAGCTGGGTGAGAAGTACACGGGCCCGACTGTGAGCACAGGCGCAACAACTCCCTCTGGAACTCCTACCCATCCAACCTCAAACCCGGCTCCGACCCACAAAACCCCGCTAACCCCGGTCCTGCCGGTCTCCCCGGCACCCCCTGCTCGTCATTCAAACTCCCCGACACGTTCTTCGTCGTCCTCTTCTATTAGCACACTGGGCTCTGCGGCTATCAACAATCCTAGACCTACTGTTGGAAGCCTACCTAGCGTGGCAGCCTCTGTGGCAGGAGTGCCATTGACTGCCCCGCCTCAGACTCCACTGAGCGCAAACTCCAGTGTTCTAGGGAAGCGGGATGAAGGGCTAGTGAAACAGGACGGTAACGGAACTGGAGGTATGTCGGATGCACTTACTGGAGGCGATAAAAAGAGGCGGAGAATTGCACCAACTCAGGTTGTTGCCGATGGCACTCAAGGGGCACCCAACGCTCGGTGAGTTCATCAATCGCGGTTATATTATAGGCTGTAGGTTGCGACGGCCAGGGAGCGGTATACGTGATCTAGCTTGGGAAAAGAAGTTTGAGTAATTTGAGGCTTTGGTATCTGGGAAAGGCTACCTTTTTCTGTGATTTTTGACGGACTTTCCTTTGTTCTCTATCTTTCTTTTTCTTCCCTCCTTCCTTTTATTTTTATTTTTATTTTATTTTATTTTATTACATTTCCTGGTCGGTGTTTTGGCTGTGGATAGGTTTCCCATTATTCTTTCCGTTGTCGACCAACCCACCCTTTATTTAAGCATCTTATCCTTTGAATTCTTTTCTGATTGTTTCCTTGAGGCAATTGTCTTCCGAATCTCCTAAACACATATTACTGGGAACTTTTCTCATATTATTTACTTGTGGTACGACTTGTGAAAGGAAAAAAAAAAAAAAAAAAAAAAAAAATTTTATCAAGACGCACATAAGAGTTGAGCAACAAAGTGGCACCAGTTTTTGTTTTTAGGGATCTTGGTTTAGCACTTCCTTGTAAAGTAAGTTTTATGAGTGGTATTTTTTTTTTGTATAGCCTACCGTATTATTTTGTGGATGTGGCGGTCTCACGATCCCAGTTCAATCACTTCTTTCGCGGTCCGGCACTTGGAAATAGACAAAATACCTATCTGCAGCAGATGCTGTATGAGCGCCATAGGTTAGCTTGCACTGCTAGGAATCGCCGATCAATAGAGTGTTCTGACCTAGCAGAGCATTATTATCATAATATCACTTCCATGACAGAATATAATGGCGGCGGCGTACTGGTATGTACCGGGTACTTGTACTGTGCCCTGTGTGACCAGATGTGGTAAACTAAGTTACGGACATTCTTATCCTGGTACTCAGATTTAGTTTTTTCTCTTGTCTATCTCACAGGCAGATCGACCCCGTGTTTTGTCTGACTCGAGCACTCGGGCACCTACCTGGACTTGTGGTTTTGTCCATTGCACATCTTTTCTGAGTCATCCTCTTTTTCCTGTCATATCATCAGATTTGATACCTTAGATTGAAATTGCCACACAACTCTCTATACGTGAACAATCCTCCAGCGGATTCAGGGGTAGAGGATGTTGCTCCGTTATGCGCTCGACGTTGCCCCGCTATGGAATGCCTCCGAAGAGGTTCGGTTTATGAGATCCTCTGTTGCAGCTTCACTCTGACAAACCTGGGTGAAATCTAGTTCACAGAGGCTCTCAATCTTCTCTCACCTGCAACGCAAGCCCAAGTTACTAAATATCACTTCGCCGCCGATCGCAAGTTAGCCCTTGGGTCCCAACTTTTACAACGACTTGTCATCTCAGAGATCCACAGTAGCGGGAAGCCAAGCGCATCGATCCCGAACTTATCCTCAATCCCGATTATCAAGAATGAGAAAACCGGTCGACCGTCTTACTCCCCGCCTCCGCCAACTGAGGGACAGGTATGGGAGTTGAAGGATTACAACGTATCACACCATAATTCTCGGAACCCGTCATTGCCCTGCCTTGTCATCCTGGTGGCCCGCGTTGCTCCTCCATCGACAGGACGGCAGAGGGTCGGGGTCGATGTTGTGCCCGATGCCTACAATCGCTCTGAATCCGCGCAGATGTTCCTAGAGAGCTTTAGGTCTTCTGGAGTATTTACGGATTACGAGATTGGTATCATCTTCTCCCCACCGAGGAACGATGAGAAGGTCAAAATGCTATATTTGCATTGGGCGCTGAAGGAAGCGTATGTTAAAGCTGTGGGCACAGGTCTGGTGACAAACCTGCTTGCTATTGAGTTCCGGGGGGTGAACTTACACGATACAGAGGATGGGACATATGAGGGGGTAGAGGTATATATCGATGGTGAGAAAAGGTCGGAGTGGAACTTGGAACTTGGGAGACTATCAAGGGGGCATTACTTTGCTATTGCCGCAGATGGCCGGGGTGGTGGGG